>PVHX01004023.1:0-107270 GCA_004024805.1 Geosciurus inauris
ATAACAGAAGACATCAAGGAAGAGATTAAAAAATTCTTAGAGGCAAATGAAAACTCTGAAACAACTTATCAAAATCTCTGGGTGGGATGCCATGAAGGCAGTGCTAAGAGGAAAGTTCATAGCACTAAACTCATTCATTAGAAGAAGTAAAAGTCAACAAATAAATGAATTGACTCTTTGTCTCAAAGCCTTAGAAAAGGAAGAACAAATTAACACCCAAAGAAGTACAAGACAGGAAATAATCAAAATTAGGGCTGAAAGCAATGAAATAGAAACAAAGGAACAATTCAAAAAATTCATAAAACAAAAAGCTGGTTCTTTGAAAAAATAAACAAAATTGACAAACCCTTAATGAAAAGGAGGAGGGAGAAAACCCAAATTACTAAAATTTGTGATGAAAAAGGAAATATCACAACAGACACTACTGAAATACAGAGGATAATTAGAAATTATTTTGAAAATTTATACTCCAGTTAAATTGAAAACCCTGAAGACACCTACAAATTTCTAGAGGAATATGACCTATCCAAATTGAACCAAGAGGACATACACAACCTAAACAGATCAATTTCAAACAAGGAAATAGAAAATGCAATCAAGAGCCTTCCAACCAAGAAAAGCCTTGGACCAGATGGATTCTCAGCCAAGTTCTACAAGACCTACAAAGAAGAACTAACTCCAGTACTCCTCAAATTATTCCATGTAATAGAAAGGGAAGGAACCCTTCCAAACTCATTCTATGAGGCAAGTATCACCCTGATTCCAAAACCAGAGACACATCAAAGAAAGAAAACTTCAGACCAATATCCCTGATGAACATAGCTGCAAAAATTCTCAATAAAATTCTGGCAAATCACATACAAAAACATATCAAAAAAATAGTGCACCATGATCAAGTGGGGTTCATCTCAGGGATGCAAGGTTGGTTCAACATACAGAAATCAATTAACATAATACATCACATCAATAGATTTAAAGATAAGAATCATATGATTTTGTCAATTGATGCAGAGAAGGCATTTGACAAAATACAACACCCTTTTATGCTCAAAACACTAGAAAAACTTGGGATAGTAGGAACATTCCTCAACTTTGTAAAAGCTATCTATGCTAAACCTAAGGCCAACATCATCTTAAATGAAGAAAAATTGGAATCATTCCCTCTGAAAACAGGAACTAGACAGGGATGCCCTCTCTCACCACTGCTATTCAACATAGTCTTTGAAACGCTAGCCAGAGCAATTAGATGAAATAAATTAAAGGGATACGAATCGGAAAAGAAGAACTCAAACTATCATTATTTGTGGACGACATGATTCTATACTTAGAGGATCCAAAAAATTTCTACCAGAAAGCTTTTAGAACTAATAAATGAATTCAGCAAAGTAGCAGGATATAAAATCAACACCCACAAATCTATTGCATTTCTATACATCAGTGATAAACCCTCTGAAAGAGAAAGTAGGAAAACTATCCCATTCACAATAACTTCAAAAAAATAAAATATTTGGGAATCAATTTAACAAAAGAGGTGAAAGACTTCTACAATGCAAACTACAAGACACTGAAGAAAGAAATAGAAGAAGACTTTAGAAGATGGAATAATCTCCCATGCTCCTGGATAGGCAGAATCAATATTGTCAAAATGGCCATACTTCCCAAAGCGCTATATAGATTCAGTGCAATCCCAATTAAAATCCCAACGTCATTCCTTATAGAAATAGGAAAGGCAATCATGAAATTCATTTGGAAGAATAAGAGACCCAGAATAGCCAAAGCAATCCTTAGAAAGAAGAGTGAAGCAGGAGGCATCACAATACCTGACCTCAGATTATACTACAAAGCTAAACTAACAAAAATGGCATGGTACTGGCACCAAAATCGACATGTAGACCAATAGTATAGAATAGAAGACACAGAGACGAACCCACTTACATACAGTTACCTTATGCTAGATAAAGGAGCCAAACACGTACTCTGGAGAAAAGATAGTCTGTTCAACAAATGGTGCTGGGAAAACTGGAAATCCAAATGCAGCAAAATGAAACTAAACCCCTTCTCTCACCATGCACAATATTCAACTCAAAGTGGATCAAGGACCTGGGAATCAGACCAGAAACCCAACACCTAATAGAAGAAAAAATAGGCCCAAATCTTCATCATGTAGGATTAGGACCATACTTCCTTAACAAGACTCCTATAGCACAAGAAGTAAAATCAAGAATCAACAAATGGGATGGATTCAAACTAAAAAGCTTCTTCTCAGCAAAAGAAATAATCAATGAAGTGAACAGAGAGCCAACATTCTGGGAACAAATCTTTGCCACACACACATCTGATAGAGCACTAATCTCTATCGGATATATAAAGAACTCAAAAAACTTAACACCAAAAAAACTAACAACCCAATCAATCCATCAACAGATATATGAAAAAATGCTCAACATCTCTAGCAATCAGAGAAATGCAAATCAAAACTACCCTAAGATTTCATCTTACGCCAGTCAGAATGGCAATTATCAAGAATACAAACAATAAGTGTTGACGAGGTTGTAGGGAAAAAGGCACGCTCATACATTGCCGGTGGAACTGCAAATTGGTACAACCAATCCGGAAAGCAGTATGGAGATTCCTTAGAAAACTTGGAATGGAACCACCATTTGAGCCTGCTATCCCACTCCTCGGTCTATACCCAGAAGACTTAAAAACAGCGTACTACAGTGCTGCAGCCACTTCAATGTTTATAGCAGCTCAATTCACAATAGCTAAACTGTGGAACCAACTTAGATGCCCTTCAATAGATGAATGGATAAAGAAACTGTGGTATATATACACAATGGACTATTACTCAGCAATAAAAGAGAATAAAATTATGGCATTTGCAGGTAAATGGATGGAGTTGGAGAATATCATGCTAAATGAAGTAAGCCAATCTCAGCAAACCAAATGCCGAATGAACTCTTTGATAAGTGGATGCTGATCCATAATGTGGGGAAGGTCATGGGAACAATGGTGGAACTCTGTTCACAGGGGTGTAAGGGGGGAGGGGGCATGGGGACAATAAAGGTGGTGGAATATGATGGTCATCACAGCCCTAACTTTATGTATGACTGCATATATGTTGTGATTCTATACAACTTACAACTAGAAAATTGATATGTTATCCTCTATCTATGTACAATGAATCAAATTGCACTATCATGTAAGCCTAAATAGAACAAATAAATAAATTAAATATGAAAAAAAATTTAAAAAAATAAATGTGATCTTCCCATGTCTATATTCAAGTGTGTATTGCTGTCCATCAGTTATTTGTGAAAACAATGAATATGACTTTGCTAAAGGCTCTATTTTGTGTTTTATGAGAGACAGGGTCTCACTGAGTTGCTTAGCACCTCGCCATTGCTGAAAGCAGAGCCCTTTTGTCTAATGTTAGAAATCCTTTTCCATGTGAATAGGAAATCACTTAAATATTTTTTCCAGCCTGTATTCTTCATTTAAGTTGAAACTGCGAAACCTTGCTTGCTGTGGCTAAGGAGCCTATGATCTTCCACATTTCTCTATGTATTAAATTTATAAGCATTTAAAAAAACAATTAAGATTACTTGAAATTACTGTCATTCAAAATTGATCCAAAATATTATAATCCAATTACAAGATTCTAATATGGTGCTATAGTTAGTATCTACAATCTAAGTTATGAGTCTTTAGTAAAATTTAAGTTTTAGAGAAATAAAAACAGCAATATGCTAATGAATGCATTTCAGTTTTCTCTTCTTTATAGCGAGTATTGAACTGTGATTTAATAGCTATTATTTTTTGATACCAGAAAAATCAGTAACAATTACTGTCTGTTAAAAATTTACCAAACCAAAAGAATTTTTCTGAGGAAATAGTGGCATTTTTTTAATCTATATTTTCTCTCTTTAATTTTAACATCCCTCAGGGCTATTTTGGCAGACAAGTTGTATTTCTGTAGGCCTGCAGTGTATAAATTACTCATTCTTTAGCCCTTGGTAATAAGAACCATGAGACTTTATTACATTCAGATTTGTCAGATAAAAAGCTTCTGGAGATCCATGATGTTTGTGTAACCCTCACCTACATTTGAAACTAATTATATGTAATGCTATAAAACATTACAGATATTAACACTACATTTCTTTCCTAATGGTGTTGATATATTAAAAGGCAGTTTCTTCATACTATTTTGCTGAAACAATTCATGCTGTTAAACATTAGTGGTGACTATCCACAGAGGGCCATAAGGACCATGGAGCCAACACTGACTAATTTTAGACTGTCCTAAAAATTTGTCAATAGCACCATAATTTAAAAAAAAATTAAACTGTCGTCCTCAAAAATTTTCTCTTTTGGAATCAGTTATTATGCATTGACTTGATGTTTATTTCTCAATTCTATTTATTATCAAGCAATTTAAGAATTATTTTCTTGGCTTTCCTTTTTACTTTGCCCTTTACTCTGGCAGACAAGGAGTCTACAGGCTTCAGGTTGTGTGCCAAATCTAGCCTTTTGCCTACTTAGGGATAGCCTATTAGCTAAGAATAATGTTTACAGTCTTACATTGTCTTAGATCATTCAGACCACTATAACAACAAAATTTATTTCTAACAATTATGGAGGTTGAGAAGCTCAAGATGAAGGCACTGGCAGATGTGGTCTCAGCTGAAGACCTGCTTTCTCATTTACAGTGAACCACTTGGTGGAAGAGTTAGTGGTCTCTCTTCTATCTTTTGTTCATAAGAGCACTAATCCCCATTCATGAGGGCTTCACCCTCACAACCTAATTATGATGTCATGACATCATCACACTAATGATTAAGTTTCACAATATGAATTTTGGGGCAAGAAATACATTCAGACTGTTGCATAAATAGTTGGTGAAAATTAAAATAAAATAATACTTGTGATATAAAATAATATATGAAGTTTGTATAAATAGCAATGAGAAAAAAACAGTCAATACATGTATGTATGCATAAGAAATTAAAATTTAAACATCCACAAATAATTTTCATTGGAACACAAACATGCTTATTGGATAGTTTTGACTGGTTGCTTTCATGTGACAATGGCACAGCTGAGTAATTGTGATAGCAATTATTTTGTCTACAAGCACTTAAATACTTACTATCTAACTTTTTATCAGGAGGCTCCTGTCCCTGCCCTTTGTAATGCAGATTTTTTTTTTATGTTCTCTGGATAGACCCCTCTGCTTTTTGCACTTCAGACAGATTTTTTTTAATGTTGCTATGTTTATTCTAGATTCAGAAGTTTCTAAACCAATGAGATATAAGAAAGTGTGAAAATATCTACATTATTATTCTCTCTTTTTCCCTGATTTCTATTTTGGTAGTTTTCATTGGAGATATGTGGTCAAAAGTTACCTCTGTTGATGGAATATGTGATGAAGAATTTTGGAGACCATTAACCTATATGAATATATCATAATCTATTTTTAAAAATTTTAATTAATAGGTAATATATTTTTTTAAAAAGTCAGAATCCAACAACTTTGTGAGATAATGGATTATATAAAGTTATACAGGTACATTTAATTCAGGATACTTAGAATTTTGAAAACGTTTAGTTGCTTTATGAAACACCATGAAGAGATTTTTTTGTCTTTCCTCAAGACTGGTTTGATCACAGACTAAATGGAATCCCCATCTATTTCCAAATAACCCAGAGAATACCCCTGGGAAATGTATATGTGAAAGCACAGATGATAATTGCAGAGCACCATGCAGATATAAGCTCTCATTTGGGAATGCTTTTATAAATCTTAGCATTGGATTCCCATCTAGTGACTTTCACTGCTACTTAAAACATATTTATTGTTGTTACTCTTGCTATTTAATTAATTAATTTTGAATATACTTAAAATCGACCGTGATTATAGCCCAGAGGAAAACTGACTACCATAATGTTCTTCTAACCCTCTGCTGATGTCCAAAGCTACTTCAGCAGCTAGTAATAGGGTCTGAAATCAGCATTTTTTTTAATATATTTTTTTTAGTTGTAGATGGACACAATGTCTTTATTTTATTGCTTTGTATGTGGTGCTGAGGATCGAACCCAGGGCCTCACGCATGCGAGGCAAGCGCTACAACCCCAGCCCTGAAATCAGCATTTTAATCAAAGTGATAGGAGTATTTTGATTGTAAAATCTCCAGCAAGTACCAGTTTATTTTGAGGTCAGCAAATAAGAACATTTTCAATTTGCCCACCTTTTTTTGGATATGATCTTGATTATACCTTTCTTAGAAATTGTAGCTATCATGATTAATTTGTTACCTAACTTAATTGGTGAAAATTTACATATCATTACTCTCTTTTGAAGGATGAATGAACAAGAAATTATAATTCTCAGAATACTGAGTTTAAATCAACTAACATATACGTTTGCTTTCCAGTGTCTCCTCCAGGAAGCAAATACTTTGTCATTTTATGTTTTCTCCGTAAGTTTGCCTTAAAGGCAGCTTTATTAATTAAAAGAATCTTACCATGAATAACACATCCTGAAATTCAGAATTTTCAAGATATTCTTGTTCACTTGGTTATTCACTTTTGTTTTGATTTTAATTTACCTTTCCCTCTGAAGCCATGTTGATCTTCTTTTAGGTTTAACATGATTATACTTTATGGAATTTTAAAAAAACTTGAAAAATACAAAAGACAGGGACAGGAAGTTTTTCAAGTGTCCTTCAGTTTACTTGTTTGCATTTCCTCAAAAGAGGCTGTTGCAAAGCAGTTTGGAGTTTATAATAGCTTTGAAAGCATTTATTGTTCCAAGGCTAATTTTAACCTTGTGATAAAGATTGCTTTTTGTATTCAGTTGAATGTGATCCAGTAATTGTTTGTCAAGGCTAAGTGTAGGACGTAATACATTTTTTAAACAGTGTTTTGTAATTATAATAGAAGCATATTTATGGCCTAATATATGAAAGTATGCCACTGAGTAGTGGTATTAGAACTATGAGAAAACAGACTAAACTTTATTATTTTAATTATTAACTTTTATAACTGCTCAACTTACACTTAGAGAAATTTGTATATGTGCTCAAGTGAATGATTTTTCATTAACTGAATAGTTTCACAGAAGCAAACTTTTTTCTCCCCCATGCTATGTCTTCCTATTTTAGTCAGTAAGATATTGGTAAGGAGAATTCCTGAAGATGGCCAAAACTCCATTGTGTTTTGCCTGAAGTCATTTTAATATGAGGTTGAGATTGCCTCTGAATCACAAATTTGTGTCAAGAGTTTTAGAGATTTGCATCTCCAATCTGGACTGTTTCCAAGTTGCATGTTTTGTAGTTGTGTAGATAAATGTTTTTGCTATCTTAATTAGTGGTAGCTAAAAGTGATGTTCAGGATCATGTCATAGAACCTCGTGATTTTGTTAAAGGAATGACCAGAATGAGTGCCCTTTCTAAATTTATAATTCAGTCACTTATCAACAGAGATGGTAATGTTGAGGCAGACTATACCAATCTTGGAGTTTTAACCAGCTGACTCCAGAATGCTATCACCTTAAGGTTTATATTCTATACCTTTTCATTTTTCTGGTTTGATAACTTTATTTTAACTTTTTTAAAGAATAAGATATAGCATACCTACAAATGTACTTAATGTAGATGTTCAGTTTAAGATATAATAAAATGAACACTTTTACCTCATTTTACAAATTGAGATCCAGATTATGAGATACATTATTTCCTTTGATACATTATTTGTACCTTTGATACATTATTTCCTCTTCCTCAATTATCCCCTCCCTCTTTCCTCAAGAGGTAAAATTTAGATTTTGTAATAATCATCTTGTTGCTTTTGCATGTTTTCTGCATATGTATGTTTAAACAACATATTGTTTACTTTCATCTATTTTTCCACATCATATAAGTATAATCAAACAATTCATATTTTTATTCAATTTGTTTAGTTCTGGTTATTATTCAGTATTGTTTCTCACACTCATCCTAATGAATTAGCGAGAATTTATTCATTTTGTCTTTCATAAGATATTTGCTTCAAGGCTGGGGATATAGCTTAGTTGGTAGAGTGCTTGCCAAAAGATATTTACTCCAAAATTTTGTTTGAAATATCTTTATTTTACTCTTATTATTGAATTATAATTGCTCAAGGTATGCAATTGTCAATTACCATTTCTTCTTTACAGAAAATATTGTACTTTCTTCTGCTTCCATTGGCACTGACTAGAAGTTGGCTACTAATGTGCCTTTCCTTTGTAGATGCACTCGCCTCCCCTGGTTACTTTATAAGTCTTCTCGTTCCTTTTTGTGCTTTTGTATTACAAGTTGTCCAGAGATGAATTTTTTAAAAAGATTTTGTTGTTTTCTGGAGTCTGAGTATTGGTGTCTTTCATCAACTCTATCAAGTCCTGACAATATGGAAATATCACCTATCCCAGTTGTCTCCATTGTCTTCTTATTAATTCCAGTTTGATTTTTTTCTTCTCAATCTCTATTCTATGTCTCTAAACATCAGTCTTGCATCTCTACACTTGTAGACCTGCTTTTCAGGTAACATCAAGTCGACTAATTCTCTTCAGCTGATTAGATTCTCATCTTGTTTACACAAAGTATTCAAGTTTATTTTTCAAATAATTATAAGTATTTTATTTCTAGGAATTATACATAGTTGTATTTTAAATAATCACAAGTTTTGAATTTGTTATTCTTGGAGTATACATTCAATTCCCTTTTATTTTTCAAGCATGTTAAGCATTAGCTATATGTTGTATACATGACCAACTGAGTGTATACATTTTTGGTGGATCTGATTTTGTGGCCTTCTGTTTCTCCTGACTCTCACCAGTGAAGTCTTTTTTCTCATTTCTTTGGTGGTTTTCTTCTTTTGTGGGTTTATTTTCCTTGGAAATTCATTGATGGGAATTTTCTGAAATGTGTAGTAAAGTGCCTTCTTGCAGAGAATGTTGGCATTGCTTCTACTCTCTAAGAACATCACAAAAAAATATCACTGATATTTTGCTTGAGGTTTTGGGATGTAAACAGGTGTGAATTGTTAGGAGAGTCTCATTTCTCTTTCATCTATATTAAGGCTGAGATGGACACATAACTTCACCATTGCCCGAGTGATTTTCTAGCTCACAAATTGAGAGTATAACTTTTGAGGTTCTCTTCTATGGAAATTTGTAATCTACAAACTGCCATGCATGCTCCCTGACCCTACCTCCTGTCTCAGGTATTTGTAAGCAACTACAACTCCCTCACAAGGCCACCAAGGATTGGCAGGAACCTTGAGAGCAAATCACACCCTAGGGCTAATTTGCCCTCCTTGATCTCTGCCTTGTTTTTTTTTTTTTTTTTCTGACCTTTCAGAAATTTTTATTTTGACACCAGTGCATTGGGCATCTTTTAAAAAAATCCTGCTCAGTATTCTTCTATTTGATATATTGCCAGGAAATTCTCTCAATATCTTGTTAAACATATTTGAGAAATAGAAAACTCTTCTCTGATTATTTTAGATATTCTTTTGAAAAGTAGTCATTAAAAAAAGGAGTCATTTCACATACAGTGGCTTCTCGAGTAAAACTAGTGGCTTTATACAAATTTTATAAAAAAAAGTAAAGCTTTTCAAAAATATTTACTATTTTCAATGAAAATTCTGCTCTAATACTTGAAGATAATTAATAATTATTAGAACTTACTCATGCTTATACCTTCACAGCTGCTGTTCTGGGCCTTAAAAGATTTCTTCAAAGCATATCACATGATCATCTTATAAGCAGGCCAGCAGAAATTTCTAAGTTAATTACAGTTTGGCAGAGTGTATCCAAAACCTCTTATCTGAACAGTGAACCCAATAATTTAATCAGTCTGTCTGTTGATTAATCACGTTTTAATCCATCTGATATCAGTGCTGAAAAAGCTCTTCATCTGTTTTTTGTAAAACTTATCTCTCTGAATGCACAGCTGCTGTGAGCTACTGGTATTAATAACTTGAATAGGAGACAGAGCACAATGGATTCTCAAAGGCTGCAGAAAAAAAGTTTGAACTCCTGAAACAGTCATTCAGGAGTCTCTCCAATCTGACCCAACTCTATACAATGTACTGGTATTCATTTCTGGCTGCTTCCCCAACTGTCACCCATGCACTGGTTTTAAAGCCAGGCACCTAAGCTTGTAAAACCTCTGTATTGACTGTTTCTGAATCTGGTAAGTTGATGAATTAAAAGATATCTATTTTCCAAATATCACATGCCACGCTTGTTCTATATTACTTGACTTAATATCCTACAACTTCTTTGTTAGCATAGCCACTTCTCTGTTTCCTAGTTCTATAGATGAGATCAAAGAGCAAAACAAATCAGTTTTAGTATCTAGCTTACAAAGTCACAAGGGCAAGAAGGAAGGACAAAAGGGAACAGGAGTCTGTGATCCAGTATTTTGCTAGTCATACAAGAATGATATTCTGAAAATTAATTTTCATATTTCTGCTGTGTAAGACAACATATCGTCTTGATGCCTCGCACTGTCCAAGAGGTGAGGGACATTTGGCCAAGGGTGAGCATTGAAAATTATGTGGATAAAAGTCCTTCCTTGACATGTAGCAGACACTGAGTGTAGTCAGTTGTCATTCATCATTCCCCTCTTTAAGCCTTATTGGGTCATAAATTGTTGTTGTTTTTTTTCATTGTAAAACACAATGTGTAGCTGTCATTTGTTTTTCCCTTCCTACTCTTACACTATCTTACCTCCTTGCATACAGTCTGCCCATTCAGTCAGCTGAAACTGAGTATACCCCTCCCCATGTGGCATGGATAGTCTTCAACATATCAACTCATCAGAATTAAAGAATTCCTAGTTTAGTCTAAAATGTGGGAGAACATCAAAGTATTTGTAGAATTTTGGTCTTGCAAGATACTGGGCCACAAGCATAAGAAATGAATTAACATGGTTGAGTCAAGACTGAATATTTTTCATCTTACTAAGAGGAAACCATTTTTCTGTTGTACAAGTCGCCTACTATCTGTATATTTTCCTCCAAGTTTTCCATCATGAATATACATAAACTAGTCCTGCACAGTAGATTCCTCTAATGCTACTTTCCCAACTGTTGATTTCTCTATCTTTGTTTAAATGATCACGGATGTGAACCCTAAATGATTCCATTTTGCTATATATAGGTAATTAAATGAGGGATGAATGTCTTGTGCAAATTAAAATCTATCAGAATCTTGACCAATAGGGTTTAAAATTTGACCTAACAGATTTTAAATTTGGGGGAATAGCTGTACCTGTAACTTGTCAACTTGGGATCTATTATTTGTCTGCTAGTATATAAACTGGGACAGAGGAAATCTTCAGAGAAAGAATGGATAGGCAAATAGTAGCAGACAGGAAAGACAAAAACATTCTTGAGGTACAACATTTGCTTCCTTGCATTATGTAAAATACTCCCTTCCCTTAAAGTTAATACTCCATACTCCACTTTTCAAAACAATTTAAATTGTTTAAGTTGATTTCTGTCACGCAACTAAAAATATTTCTAATTATTGTTATATCCATCAAATATTAAAATGTCACTAATATAGATATTGTTATTCATATTACGTAGATGCAACTGAATTATAGCTTGACTCTAATGCTCACTGGATGTGCAATAGTGAATAAGTCATTTAATTTCTATAAGCCTCTGTTTTATTATTAGTAGCGTGATGGTAGAATTGTGGTGATCAAATATAATGCATATGATTTATTCTGTAAGTATCTGCAATTTAAACTGCATAGATTATTTGATAATTTATATTTCTAGGATAACTTTGCTATTCTTCTTTTTTGTGCTTTTCAGGTAGATATATATTTCTACTGTAAATGATTAGACTATGACTAACTCACATTTTGAGTGCTATCTTTATATAAGTCACTAGGATGGAAAAATATTCATTAAGAACAAATATTCACCCTTCCCATTTTGCCCCTCAAAAAAAGAGGAAAGATTATTCTGATTATTATTTTGGGGCAGAATCCAATATGAATAGATTTAGTTCTAGTTCTTGAATTAAATAAAGCATCAAAGAATTCTTTCATAGAAGTGGAGTTGTCCTAGACAATAGGCCCATGTTGAATTTTATTTTTACTATTCCCAGAGTAGTACAATGCCAAATTTATAATGAGAAGCATATTATGTAATATCATATTTGTTTTTAGAATTATTTGCAAAGTGATGATTCTCTTTTATGGAATAACATGTATTAAATCCTACTTACAAAGAAGGGGACATGTTTCAGAAGTCAATTTGACCTGTAGTGTCTTTCATTTTTCAAATTTTGATTTATAGAACCAAATAATTAAAAAGATTTTTTAACCTCCCCACCCAAATTTATAGCAGAATCTTGGAAATTAAAGAAGTAACTAATATCCCTTGGATTTAAGTTATAAGTTTTCAGGTAAACTGATATGACTTTTTCTATAGCTTCTAACAACACAAACTCTACTACTCCATATCTCATTGAACAGATTTCTCATTCTACCACCTTTGTGCAAGTCAACAATAAAACTTTTTTAGACGTATATGTCACTAATACTTTTAGAAAGCTCCCCTTGCTCTACTATCCCCAATTTCTCCTTTAGCCTTATATGTGTGGTTTTATCACATTAGAATGTTTCATTAAATAATACATTGTTTTTGTTTTACTTACTTTAGATGCCATTCTATATATTTTCTACATATTGCAATTTTCATTTAATAGTATGTTTCTAAAATGTATCTGTTGTGGTATAAATTTCTGAGATTTACTCTGCAAATTTTTTGTTGTTTTGTGGTGCTGGGGATTGAACCCAGGGCCTTGTGCATTCGAGGCGAGCACTCTACCAACTGAGTTATATCCCTAGCCCCTACTCTGCAAATTTTAATGCACATTTTCATCCCATTTTGTAGACCAGAATTTTTTTTTTCTAGTCTTTTTTTTTTTTTTTTGGAGGGGAGCATACTGGAGATTGAACTCAGGGGCACTTGACCAATGAGCCACATCCTCAGCCCTATTTGTGTGTGTGTGTGTGTGTGTGTGTGTGTGTATGTTTTTAGAGACGTGGTCTCACTGAGTTGCTTAGCGCCTCTCCATTGCTGTGGCTGGCATTGAACTCAGGATTCTCCTGACTTAGCCTCCCAAAGTGCGGGGATTATAGGCGTGCGCCACTGCACCCGGCTTTTTCTAGCCTTTTCTATGACATTTCTGCACAGTTTTCTTTTTATATTCATGTGGCCATTGTGACTATTTTAACTCAGTAATAACCATGGAAACATTATAGTATTTTTTAACCATAAGAGGGGTCAAGTAAATGGTTTTATCATATTAGTATGTTTCATTAAGCAAATATGATCAGGCTGTCTGCCATTTAAATCTCCTTACTCATGCTGAAAAATCACTATCATCATTTCAAATGTCAGGAGGTTACCAACTTGTGGTTTTATAATGATAGTTACACTGACTGGCACATAGAGCAAAAATATCACCTAACTCTTCCTTCTCTAAAAATATCTATTTTTATAATCTGAAGATTGTTAATGCACTGAGGATTAGGGCAATGGCCATTTATCTTCTTTATTATCGGGAATGAACCCTTATCTAGTCTTACTATTCTTGAATATATTTATTTTGTTATATTAACTCCCTTAAGCAATACTAATATGAGTTAGTTATTAAATATTAAAGCAAAATATTCTCTTATGGAAACATACTCAAGTTCTAATATTCCCAGGTCAAAAGCTTTAGTAAGTTATTGCCCAATTATTGAAACTCTAACTCTAATCATATAACCAAGGGTAATTGGTTATATCCACATTTTCATTCATCTTTTATTTAATGTAAAAAATCAAAAAAATTCTAGAATCAGTAAAGGAAGTTTTTGGCAAAGTAGTAGCAAACATGACTCACTTGAAAAATAAAACCAATAATAAAATTTCTATTATTGATCTGTTATAGTGACCATATTAGAATTTTGCCACTTTCGTTGAATTTGGAAAATGCTGAATTTTAAAATGTCTATGAAGTTAATAATGGGCTTACTGATAGTTAACTATCTATAATGTAGGCAGTTATCAACAATTTTTTACCTTTCTTGAATTAAAGAAAGAAAAGCTGACCTGTTTAATGAAACATTCTGTGTCATACATGAGCTCAGCACAAAGAAGTGAACTTTCCTGGTATAAAGTAGATAAAAGTTCCCTTTGATTTGCCTTGCACTTCCTGTTCATTATCTTGGCTTGGAGATCATTGATAAAGAAGAGAAAAATAAAACAACTCAAACATTTACAATAACCTTATGTCCCAACACACAAAAGAAAAATCCTTAATGGTAGAATTTTAGGTTTTAAGGGTCTTGATGGGGTATATTTTAAGAAAGAAGCTTTCTCTTGACTGTTCTCCAGTTAAATCTTGAAAGCTTAAGGTATGATAGAAAAAATAAGAAATAGGTAGTAAAGAAACTATAAATGAAGGACAGGAATACGATTTTAATTCAGAAGTTCTGCATACTTGTCCAGGCCTGTCATTCTCTAAACCAGTCTCTTTCCTAGGCCTGTTACTTCCAAATTCCTGGCAGATGTGTGAATCTACCTGTGTGTTGTTAATTAACATCCCAATAAAAAGATTAAAGAGAGATACATTATTTTGAGAAATCTATAATTTAGGGGGCTTTCCAACACTATCTATAGCTCAAAAATGAAGACCATGCCAACCTATGGATTCAGAGATTGACCAGATCACCATAAACCATCTCAAGATCACCAGACTGATACCATTCCTATGTATTCCCCATACCTACCCCTCACCAAATTTCCTTTAGAAGAAGAGCTGGGAACCCCCAAAATGTGTCTCTCTCTCGAGAGCCCATATTCTCCTTTGAGTGCAATTTTTGCTTTACACCAAAGACATCTCTTTCTTGAGATTGCCCACATTCTCCCTTGAAGATAAGTCTACTTTCCACAATATACCCATGTCTATGCCTCTGAAATGGTGTGTGTTGAAATTCTTATCCATCAACCCAGGACCTTCCTGCAGGTCCTGAGTGAGTTCCTCCTTCTTTTCAGTAACTCCTTTTGCCCTTCTTTAGAGATACCTCTTCTCCAATGACAAGCTTATTGACTCTTTTGGCTTCTAGGGGTTACTGGCATAATAATCATTCTATCTACATAGAATAAAGTTTAAAATTATTGAATTATGGGGGTTTTCCTTTCTTGCTATAGGTGAAACTTTTCTGTGTCTTTTATATTTTATATATTTAAAAATAATTCCTTCCTTCACATAGTGTAATGTGGTCTGTGTTAATCAACTTTCTGTTGCTGTGAAAAAATACCTGACAGAAATAAACTAAAAAGGAAGAAAGATTTATTTTGGCTCACAGTTTCAGAGGTTTCAGTGTCTGGTTGCTTAGTCCTACAGGGCTTGTGATGAAGCTGAGCATCATGGCAGGGAGTACAAAGTGGAGCAAAGCTGTGCACCTCATGGCAGCTGGAAAGCAGAGAGGGAGAGAGGAAGGGACCCAACAGAAACAATATAAAATGTTCAAAGCACACTCCCAATGACCTACTTCTTCCATCTAGATTCTACCTCCTAACGTTTTTTGTCCCCTTCCAATAGCACCATCAGTTGCGAACTAAGTCTTCACCACAAAAGCCTCTGGGGGGACATTCCAGATCCAACGTGGTTCTAGTATCTGGCACAGACACAAGATAAAACAGCAGGTTAAGGTCCTGACAGACTTATCATCTAGGAAATACTCCAGCTCACCATGGGTCAGGTTAGGAATTTAAATCCACTTCAGTCAGAAAAGACTAGAAGTGGCATGGTATCTGAATGTGTCCGGTCTAATTGGATTCTAGAGATCAACTGTACTCCATAACATGGCCCAGCAATCAGGAAGGTCTTAGAGGCTATAGCATGATGAAGTTCATGCATACAGTCTGCCATTGAGACACTGCGATAGGCTGGGATGGGGAGGGGTGTGGTAGTGGGCATTCTGCTGTACAGCACTCCATACAGAATCTAGCCACAGTCAGGGGGCCCCAGGGAACTGAATTGAACTATAGCAGAAGGGGGTCCTTGATGGATCAGAAGAAGCAAGTAAGGACCCGAACTGCAGAGGAACGCATTGATAGGAAAGGATCTAAACATAGTGCCTGTACCTGAAATTTGATTATAAATCCAAACTACATGTCTATTCAGCAACAGAATGGAACCAGCAATAAATACCTTTGGTTCCTTTGCCTCAGGACAAGTTCTACTCTAGTGCCTTGGATTTAGTCTAGGTTGCTTCAAGAAACATTATTTATGTATCTACTAAAGATGGGGCTAGCAGCAGGGCATGTAATGGGAAATAAGGGATAGTTTCTTCCCTTAAAAATTTGATAATCTAGTGGAAGGTTTGGCCAAGAAAATAAACAATAAAGGGTAGTAAGAGTACCAGTGGAGGAAGGCATATATTACTGTGATGACCTCAGTCAGTGTGTCCTGTTAAGACCCAAAGGAATTAGACAGATCAGAAAGCTTTCTCAAAGGGACTAAGCTAGCATCTTAAGAAGGGCAAAAGTAGGGATTCTATTGACACACAAATCAGCTTTGTTGAATAAGCCAGTAATGTTGCTTCCAGACCTTTCAGAGCAGTTCTTTCAATCAGGAGCTGCATCATTTGCAGAACTTCCCAGCACTAGGGCTAATGGCTTGTCAAATTGAATAGGGACTCTGCTTACCTTAATGGCCAAGTACTTCTGTACAGAAAACAGCATAGGTTGGACTTACTGAGGTGAGAAGCATTTGGAGTAGTGGAGGAGCAGAGAAAATGAGGAGCTTAAGGCTTAAAGGGTCTTGCAAACCAGAACAGAGAAAAGCAGCCTCATTCAAAGGAAACATTTCTAGAATTAGCATCTCAGATGGTGGCAACTTAAGAGTACCTACTGGGTGAGCTGCACATAGCCACCTGTAGATGTGCAGAGAACACATTTAAGCGTTTGCCAAAAGAGAAATTCAACCCACCAGTCTTGAGCTTCCTGAAGCGATTCTATTTGTCATTTTATCCATTAAGATTGTGTAACATGGTTTCTCAGCAGCAAAGCAAAGTAAGGCTGGTGATGTTGTGAACAAATACAATAGAAATGGAATGGCTTAATTAGTAAAAAATTAACAGGCATAATTCCTATAAGTTAAAATGTACATATTTAAGGGGGCTTATTGTAACATTTATACCATTTATTTTATAATATACTAATTCAAATGTAAAAGTGAATGTAAATTACCAGAAATTAACATGCAATGTGAAGAAAAGTCCTTTTATCCTCTGCAACTGTAGCATTTGGCAGATTCAGGAATAAATAATCTTTTGTGGCAAGGGTATGGCTTATCAAACATATGCAGATCAGCACTAATTAATGCTAATTAAGGTTTCCTGTCTATCTAGTTGGAAAAACGTCCAAATGTTATGAAATCCAGTTAGTATGCCTATTACGCTAATTGTTTTATATGGGGTGGTTCTTAATTAAAATATGTAAATTGACCTTAATTGCTATATACTAATGGGGGTTCATGTTATCTCACTAAAAGTGACAAGATGGTGAGGAGGGGTACTTAAAAGACTAATTCTGATAAATCCTTAACTAAATGACCTTTACTCAAAATTAATTTTAATTGGGAGTTGGCAAAAGAAACACTTTTCCTTCTTTGTTTCTTTTTAGTTTTAAGTAATGGAAGAATGTTGCTCTTCTTTGTTAATACAGCTTTAGAAGCAGTCCTGGATTGTTAATTACACTTAACAAGCAAGTTAATTTTACTGTTTACTGTTTATACTTATCAGGAAGTTATTGATATTCTCATTTCAGTCAAGAGAAAAGTGACTTTCTTCTCATTGAATGTGAATATATAGTTATAATGCTGTAGATAATTTGACTGAGTTAGTTTGTTAGAATGTGTTAGTTTGGTGACCTAGTAATTCTAAGTATTCCTTGGCTGACTTACACTGGAATTATTTTTTTGGAAAATTATATACTTTTTCTTTGCAAACATTAACTTATTGTAGTTAAACTATGATTGGAGATATTCAGATTAAATAGGATGAAGTGATGTTTTAACATTTTGTCTATCATGTTTTTATTTATTTTTCAATTATAAATTAAAATCTACATAGCTAAACCCAATGTCAATAAATTTAAATATTTTTCACTATGCTAAACCTCGAATTGAAGGAATTAATTTTGCTAAAGCTAACAATTTTTTTTAACTTTTTCATTTAAAAGTAGTATATGTTCACTGTAATTTAATGTTAGAAATTCTTCTGTACAAATGTGCATGCAAAGAGACTTGCTAAAATATTGTCTTATGGAAATGAGTATATAATAAAGATCATCAGTTTTCTTTGCCAAAAGGAAACCCAGTATCTTTACTCTTTCATCAGGACATCGTGACAAATGTTTCACCCAGAATCATTCGGGGGACCACCTCTGGCCCCATGTATGGCCCTGGACAAAGCTCCTTCCTGAATATTGAGCTGATCAGTGAAAAAACAGCTGCATATTGGTGTCAAAGTGTCACTGAACTAAAGGCTGACTTTCCAGACAATGTAAGTGTGATTTAACATCTGAAACAAGAGAATTGGCGTAAGTTGGTGAATGTTTATTTAAACATCCAATTCATAGGCTTATAAATATTAATGTGAATAATATATTTTATTAAAGAATCTGCCAGTTGCTTTGCTGATGCATAGAAAGATAAAAAAGAAAGGAAGCTCAAGAACTCATAAAAATCCGTACAATGTGAGGCTTTGTTATAAATGGGCTTCATGTAGATGGAAGAAGTATCTACATAAGCAGAAGGAAGAGAAATGAAATACTCATTTTATTGAGTTGCTTTTCACTCTGTATGGCTGGTATTTATGAATGTGACGACCTTAGGAAGAAATTGCAGACTATAAATCATTTTGAATATAAACCCAGGGCTGAAGTAGAATACCTTATGTACTTTATTTATATTTTTTTCAGCAGGAAATAATTTACCAAATAATTTTAGCACCCTTATACTTAATGAGTCAACCATCTCTTTTATTTTTTAAAGAACTATGCACAAATACTGTAGTAAAATCAGGCTTAAATGTAATGCACAGTATTTTCAATAGTCTAGTTAGGGTATTAACATCATTTATACATTGCGTCTGTCTGTCTGTCTCCCCCCGCCCCCCACTTTCTCTCTCTCTCATTATTTCTTCCAATGAGCTGGTACTGAATGGAGGTTGAGGTTTTGGGTACAGTGTGTGTTTATGCTGTGGAAAAGATTTTCCTATGTATGTCCTTCAAAAACAAAAGAAAACACTTCAAGTGTTCTAATAATAAATTTTGTTAAATCTGATGAAGTCATGGATGTTTGCCTGTAACCTGATAACCTGCAAAATCTTACAAAAGAACATAGATGGAACACTATTGGGTAGCCCATAAGGATTTTTCTATTTAAGGCAGCTATAATTGTTTAAAATTCTCTCTTACCTTGATACAAAATATAATCAAATAGGAATCTTTCTGATAAGGAGGGAACTATCAAGGGTCATCCGAAGTCTATAGCGTCTGCTTATTCAGAATATTTTACCTTCTCTGCTTGATTTTGCAATTATCTTTACTTTCACATATAGCTAACTCTTTAGAATAGTGAGGCTGAGCTACTTGTTTTATATGGACTCACATCTTTTGGGAAAATTACCTCAGAATGACATAGACAAACAGTGGTCAACTATAAAAAAACACATATGTAATATATATTATATATGTATGTCATCTTATACATATCATCTATAGTATTAAGTACTGTGCTAGGTGCTGAATATATAATATAATGATGGAGATGATGTGTGAGCACTTACTTCATGCTAGGCAATATTATAACACCTTTCTATATCTTAAACTGACTTGATCTTTCAACACCTTCGTAAGATACTAGTATATTCCCAGTTTCATAGGTGAGGAAACTGAGGCACATAGGTAACGTGTCGAAGGTTGCACATCTAATATATGGCAAAGTTAGAATTTGGACTTGACATTTTGTTTCAACATTCATGCTTCTGTATAATAATAGTATTCTCTAGAGCACTTGCCTATGTTGTTGTTAAAAATTCAGTATTACTTTTTAATGTAACATCAGAACAGAATGAAATATAATTTCACAAATATTGCTATACGATAAGCCAGTGTGTCAGGGAAAAAAATTCATTTCCTGAAAAATAACTTTTACCAATGGCTTGTCTTAAGATCACATGATATTTTCTGCCCTCTTTTGGACAGGAGTAAGATGTTATTACAGTAGCCACCAAGAAATGACAGTAAGTGGACCAGAAAGCTGAGACGAAACCCCTTGCTTTGTGATTCCATAGTCAAGTAGAAGGAAGACACACATTTAAATGTTCTTTTCAATTTCCCTAGCAACAGTTTTCTTCTTTTATAATGCTTTTTCTTCTGAGAAAACAATGCATGCCTTTCTTGTTTCCAATTCTTTCCCCATTTAGATTGTACTCATTAGTTTTTTTCTGTATTCTTAGAACTAGTTTCTAAGATTTTTACTCCCCTTATCAAAGATAACATTTTAAATACAATTAAAATGGCATTCCCATTTGAACCTGTAGAAATAATGTGTGTGCACCTAGATATTACCATGCTGAGAGGAGAATATTTCCCGCTGTTTTGGAATTATTCTGATGCCAAACCCAATGAGCTGAATGAAAGAAGGTGACCCTTCATTTTCCAAGTTTAATTATCACTCTCACTGGAGTTTCCCACATCATTCTCAAGTGTGTGGCTGCCACCTTTAATGACAGGGATTGGATAATTCAACCCATTGTGGAGCTTCTAAGCAAGGGCTAAGATTTCTGAAAAAGAAATTGTGCTGGGGGCATATAGCCCAGCTAATATCAGCAGCTGGTGTCTGTTTCCAGACAGGGGAGACACCAGTTGACCACGAACCAGAGGAGACAGCTAAAAAATGTTTTAAAATAAAGGTAACAAGACCCTCTGAAGTGTCAAGGAAGTGCTTGTTTCTTAACTATCACAAAGTTATAACAATGCCTACACTCATACTAGACCTCTGCTTGGCTTTCAAGATTTTCTTTTATTTATCTGTGAATTAAATTTGGCACACTGATCATTATAGTGACAATTTATTGCTAACAGAGTTTTATTCCTAAGCTGAGATTTTTTTTGAAAAGCTTATTATAAAATATACTGTATAATTAGGGCTTACAGAAATCAATTTTAAGTGAATCCTTTCATTCTCATTGCAAAAGCCTTATAAATTGTATATTTTAGGCTTGAGAAAAATTTGTACCAAAATGTACATTCTGCACTTGGTCTGAATGCACTGAATTAGTAAGCAAAGACTGGTATTTTCTATCATTTATGGCAGCTAAAGTAAGAGTTAGGGAAAAGGCGGAGATTCAGGGGTGAATCAGCTGGTGAGGATAGACAGGAATGATGGCTTTGTTAGAGGAATTAATAGGGGAAGAACAATTGATATGTAAATATACTTCTATTACAATATCACCTCATTGCTGCTGAACCCTTTCTCAGTTAATTACTGAGAGATCAGCATTGCACACATGTAGCTTCAAAATGACTCTGAAGAAGTTGATCCCCATCAGTATTCCTGAAGGTGCTTTCTTGACCAATAGCCTTTAACTAAATACATAGTCCTTTGCCTTTTGTGTGTGTCATGGACTTCTTTGGCACTCTGGGGAAGCCCAAGAGCCTCCTCTTTTAAGAATAGTAGTTTTGAAAGTATAGGACAAAATTCTTAAGGTTATGAGGTATTCTTATTATATAAAAATAAAATTCACAATTTTAAAAAATTGGGCATAGGAATGCATGTTATTCTTTAAGAACTAAACAACAATTTCTAGGGTTTACTAACTACTGCAATTTTGATGTAGTGTGAGCTTAAGTGCTTGACATATCCATGGCAGCTGTACAATGACTGACTGTGATTTCTATCTGTGCAGAGTTATAGATTATCAATAATGCTACTAGAGTTTGTTGCATCCATAATTGGATAATATTATATTTCAGTGGTGAGAGTATAATAAATGTTCATCTAGGTTTGTGTATATATGTATTTTTATGTATGTAGGTATGTGTATGTGTGCATATTTGTATATGGGTATATATATATATGTATTTCCTTTTTATAAGGTTCAATTGATTCTATTGCATATAGAATCAGCATTATTTAAAGCCTTTGGCATATTCATTAAACATTTATAAATTGCCTATCTCAGAACTATTTGCTACCAGCATTTTCTGTGCCAAGCACTGTGCTTCATGTATTTGTATTATTGTGAAGCACAAATACAGATTTTCCCCATTTTTCTTAACATATGAAGAGGCTGAAATTTAGAAATATTGCATTACTGTCCTGCGCCCCACAGCTACTGAGTGAAGGCCCTAGGACTGTAATCTTTTTATTACACACTGAGAAGGTGTTCTATTTGGCCTTAATTAAACTGAGAAATTAAAAATATACATTATTCCATTTTTTCCCTTCCCACTCCTTCAAATGGGCACTCTAAATTATAGACTTTAGAAAGAAACAAAATCTGTTTATCTGATTAAAAAAAAAAAAGAATTTTTGTCATTAGTCAACAGTTGCCTTGTCCTTGGTCCCTGCTTAGGACATTTTATAGTCCTGCCTGTTTTCTCCTTGCAGTGATTTAACTGTCAATGATCAAACAATGTCAGTGATGTGGTTTGGACCTAGGTTTAAATTGTTACCTGGCCTCATCTTAAATCCTATGTTCAAAAATAGAGAGGCTGAGGGATTGAGTCAGATCTAGGTATCTTTGCAGCAGTGAGCATGCTCATTGCGTATTCAGTGACTATTCGATACCACATAACCCCTGCAGTTTTTTCCAAGCTCCATGAAGGCTGACTCAGCAAAAGTGGGCGTCCTTCCTATGAAATATTTATAATTAAATTCCACCCTTAGAAATGAGTATTTTTGTTACTTGACTTGTTTAGAAAAATAAAATTTAGTAACTGGTGAAACTATAATATTTCTGGTGTCAGCCCAGCAATGAGCAGTACAAGGGAACTGTTAACTTTTGTTTCTTATCACAGAAAGTATAAAACACAAGAACCCCTTTACTGAATGTTTGTTCCAGCTGGAATTCTTTTGACTTATCAATTGTTTCTCAATTTCTACACTTTCCCGTGCTGATTTATTTTTAAATTTTTATTATACTTACTTAATTCATTTATTTAATTTTATTTTTTTTCTTATTACCTGGGATTGAACCCAAGGGCATTTAACCACTGAGCCACATCCCTAGCCCTTGTTACTTTTTAGTTTGAGACAGGGTCTTGCCAAATTGCTTATGATCTCACTAAATTGCTGAGGCTGGCCTCAACTTTGCTATCCTCCTGCCTCAGCCTCTAGAGTACAGGTATATGCCACGGCACTTCTCTGAGTTTTTGAAAAAAATAAATAGAAAACTGCTGGAGCAGCTAATGAAGGAAAGGCTGGTACATCCTTAGAGATGATTCCCTTTTTCACACCAGAGTTTGGGGGAGATTTCTACCATTGTCCATAAATTCCAGAGAATATAGATACTTCATTTTTCTCCCTCCTTCACCCAAATCCAGGATGAAACTTAATTCAGATTATCCAGTGATATCATTTTATTGACTTTAAATGATCTATATAGTTTACCAAAAATAAAAAGTAAATTTTTATAGTAATGGAAATTTTTTAAATTAGGGTGGGTAAGAGTAAAATAGTCTATGTTCATTTATCCCAGCAAATAGCTGTTCTCACTCTTCTGGAGTTGATGTTGTCTAGGCGATAAGGACAGAGAGTTTAGCATCAGAATGGATTTGAATCTCTGACTTGCTGTTCATTGCCAATCTGAACCTCAAATCTTCATCTGTCTGATTCCAATACTACCTTTAGAAGTTGTCATAAAAATTAAATGAGACAGTATGCATAACATTTTGACACAGTACAATTAGTCACTACTAGAAATTATATTGCATAAAATGCTTTCATTCATTTAGCTTTTATTCCTACTTTAAAATAATAACTTTTTCATGATACATTATGAAAGGGAGATTAAAAAGTCAGTATATAGCATGTTTGTAGCTCTGGAAGTACATTGAACTATTGGTTTTTAAATTTTGGGGGCAGTAATGGTTTATATAAAAAGTATTATTTCTGAAATACTTAACCTTGATGACTAACTAAATATGCTTTTTTAGCAATTCTTCTAAATTTGTGTTCATTATACATCATGTAATACGTAAGGTCTTCTGTTTTATATTTTATTCATTATACTTCCTTGCTTTTGTTACACTTCCTTCCATTTGCTCATTTGACTTCACAGCTTCCCATTAACACAAAAATGAAATACTGACAGTTATTTTCTTAGTATGAGTATAGAAGCAAATAAAACAATTAAAATGTGATTAAGTATACAAAATGAGGACAGTGAACATACGGTAGAATGCCTACTATAGCTCCCCAGTTCTGTTATTGATTTATGGCTTCATGTAGGCAGATATTTTATTGAAACAAGATCTTCCTAGATCCTTAAAAGAAAATTTCAGCTGTAGCCTAAATGGAGTAGTGGAGGCTGGGTTTACTTCCAACTAAAACAACAAAAACCTTATAAAGCAGATAAAACAATAGTTTTTAAGATCATGAACATTAGGCAGTACAGGTCACACTGAGAGATGGAAAACAAAGGAGATGAGCTACACTATTGCTCTAAAGAGTTTCCAGGCCTGAGTTGAAGAGACACAGGTAAGAGTCCAGAGAGAAGAATTCACAAAATAAAGTACCAGAAAGCAAAAAGATGCAAAAAGAATGCTCAGGATCTACAAAGGATCACTCTTGAGTATGCAGTAGGGTATAAATCCCTCATGCATGTGGTAAACTATGAAGACTGAGGAAACAAGCTGACTAATTGGAGTAGAGGGAATAATAGTTGATTTTTACATGTATCTAGGAATAGGAGCTATTTCCACCAGCCAGACTGGAAAACCCCATGATAAGAGCATTGGCTAGAGTGCAAAGAAGAGAGAATTCTCTGTGGGAGAATTACTAGCTCTGGGCTGAGCCCTGCTTTCACTATGTCCCTCATACCTTAAAGTCAAGACCTGAAAGATCAAGTTTCCAAATAATTTTACTACAACCCAGGACAAAGATTGAAAATAGCTATAGGAAAACAAAAGTATCTAGAAACAACCAAGATATAATTCTCAATGTGTTTCACCCAATCAAAAATAACCTGTTATATGAAGAAGTAGGAAAACATAACTTATAATAAAAGGAAAATCAATAAGTTTAAACCACCTCAGACCTGACATGATGCTAAAACTGACAGTTACATTCAGTCTGTTATTGTATGTATATTATAAGTGTTCAAAAAGCTAGGACACAGCATATGGATAAAAGACCTAAACCAAACTTAAAAACGGTAATGAAGTAGATGAAAACTACACTGGAAGTTATGAACAGCACATCAGACATTGCAGAACAAAGGATTAATACACTTAAAGACTTTCAATAAAAGTTATCAGAAACAAAACAGAGAAAGTGAGAGAGAGAGAGAGATCTGATCAATGAACTGGGAAACTGTAACTCTAGTATATATGTAAATGGAGTTCCCAAAGGGAGGTTAGGAGGCACAGAAAAACAAGTTCAAAGACTTAATAGCCCAAATGTCCCAATTTTACTTAAACATGCAATGTCCCTTCATTGTTCCCCATTGGAGGTGGGTGTAGGCATAAAATAAGAAACTTAACAAAATTCCAGCCTCAAAAACATAAAGAAAACTACACCAAGATAATAACACCATAATCAGATTAATCAGAAAATCTTGACATTTTAGAGAAAATTATAGAGAAATCTTGAAAGCAGCTGGGGGTATGGAAGATATGTTCTGCACAGAGGAATAAATCTAAGGGATACTGCTATGACTTGTCATCAGACACAATGCAAGCTAGAACACAGTGGAGCAACATATTTAAAGTGCTCAAGGGAAATAAAAAAGATCACTGCCAATCGAGATTTCAAAGTGACATAAATAATGTTTTGAGCACAATAAAAAGAAACCTACATACAGAAAATGTTAAAATAAAATGTTTCAGAGAGCAGAAAAACGATGCCAGGTCAAAGTATGGATTTACACAAACAACTGAGAAGAGCCAGAAGTTGTACATACATGGGTAAATACATGTTTTTTTGTTGTTCTTATTATCTAACTCATTTTAGGATGGAACTAGTTATTTTTAAAAAAATATGTTATAATATAGTGTGGGGGTTATATGTTAAGGTAAAATGTGTGACAGTCATACAAAAGTTTGAGGGAGGAATGCAAGTCTACTTCTGTAGGCTGCTAGCTCCATATGTGAAGCTTTATACTTGGAAGTAGACTATGACAATTTAAAGATGTTCTAACAGTATCTTAAGTTGCTGCAAACTCCAAAACCACCATTAAAATAATACAATCAAGAGCTATAGCTAAAATCAGTAGGTATAAAATGGAGTCATAAAAATAATCCAAAAGAAGCCAGAAAGAGAGGAAATGGCAATAAAGAAGAAATGAAACAAAGCCTACAACGTGGTGATAGAGTTAAACCTAACTGTCCAATGAGCTCATTATAGATGGCCTAAACAAAACTTTTGAAAAAAGGCAGAGGTTTTCAGTTTGGAAACAAAAAAAAGACTCAAGTTTATGTTGTCTACAACAAATGATTTTAAATTAAAAAGATGCAAATAGGATAAAATTGAAGCAATTGAATATATATTCCATACTAACTCTAATCAAATAAAATCTCACCATATTAATAGTAGATAAAATAGATATGAAAACAATATTAACAAGGACAAAAAGCTTCGTTTTATAATGATGAAAGAGTCAATTCACTCAGAGGAAAGCTAAATGTTTATGCACTTAATAACAGAGCTTCAAGATACATGAAGCAAAAACTGATAGAACTATAAGAAGCAATGGGAAAACCTACAATTACAGTTGGATATTTTCAGACTTTCTTCTCAATAATTAATAGAACAATAGAATGGAGCTATCAGATTTCAAAAACACTATCAATTAACTTATCTAATTGACATTTGTAGAACATGCCATTGAATGGCAATAGAATACAGTCTTTTCAGAAACATTCAGAATATTTAGCAAGAGATAGATCATATTCAGGCCCATGAATGAAGTCTTAATAATTTAAAAATAATCCAAATCTTTGAAAGTACATACTCTGACCATAACAGAATTAAATTAGTAGACAACAGCAGGAATATGTTTGGAATATACTAACATTTTTATAAAATAAATAATATACTTATAAATAGCTGTTACAAAAGAAGAAATCATATGAAAAATTATAAAGTATTTTGAAATTAATAACAAAATATGACATCAAAATTTTTGATATACCATAAAAGCATTATTTATGCCATGTACAATAGTATATACCTGTAATCTCAATGACTAGGGAGACTGAGACAAGAAGATCTCAAGTTTGAGGCTATCCTCAGCAATTTAGTGAAACCATGTCTCAAAATAAACTGGGCAAGGTGACGCCCACCTAAAATCCCAGTGGCTCAGAAGGCTGAAGCAGGAGGTTTTCAAGTTCAGAGCCAACCTCAACAATTTAGTGAGGCACTAAGTAACTCAGCGAGATTGGTCTCTAAATAAAATACAAAAAAGCTGTGGGAGTGTTGCTCAGTGGTTAAGCACCTTTGGGTTCAATCCTTGGTACCAAAAATAAAATAAAAATGAAAATGTCTATGGATGTACCTCAGTGGCAAAGTTCCTCAGTACTGGGGGAGAAAGAAACAAAAAACAAAACAAAACAATTACTGGTAGGGTAAATAAAAAATAGCACCAAATGTATCAGAAATGAAAATCTCAAATTAGTCACCTAAATTTCTAGCAATTAAAAGCTAAAAAAAGGAAGAGCAAATTAAACCCAAGATAAGCAATATGATAAAGATTAGGGAAGAAATCTGTGAAATAGAATACTGACAAATAATAGACAAAGTCAATGAAGGTAAATCTAGTTCCTTCAGAAGTCTAAAACTTTAACCATACTGATCAGTTAAAAAAAAAAAGAGAAGTGACAGCAATTATAAATATAGAGAATGAGAAAGGTAACACCACTGGAGATTCTACAGATATCAAAAGGAAATAACAAAATATTACGATTAACTTTATGCAAATGAATGCATCAACTTAGGTGAACTGATCAAATTTCTAGGACACAAATTATCAAAACTTATTCCAGGAGCACTAGAAAATATTAAAGAAGTTAAATGTCTACTTCAAAGAAATGCCATGAAGAAAACTTCAAGCCCACATGGCTTCACAGTAGATTCCACAAACCATTTAAGAAAGTATAATTACAACTAAAGACAGTAGAATGAATTGGACATGATTTTCCTACATTCATATATGAATACGCAACCAGTGAAACTCTACATCATGGACAACCACAAGAATGGGATTCTAATTACAATAAGTTACTTTCCATGCATATATAATATGTCAAAATACACTCTACTGTCATGTATATATAAGAAGAACAAATAAAAAATCAAAAAAAGAGAAAGAATAATTCCAGTTCTATACATATAACTCCTGTAGAAAAGTAAAATAGATTGAATTTTTCCAAGTAATACTGGAGCAAATATCCTGATATCACAACTCAACAAAGTATAGAAAAAGACAACTGTATACTAATGTTCCTCTCAAACATAGATGCAATAATTCCACGCAAATTTAAACAAATCTAATCCAACAGTATTTGAAGATAGCATTGCATGATGACAAAATGACATTATCCAAAAAATTCTGACAGGTTTAACACATGAAAATGCAGTTCACATATTGCAGACTAAATAACAATAAACTATATAATCATCTTGATAAGCCCAGGAGAAAATGATATTTGAAGAAATAAAATAAAAAATCTGTTCAAAATTATAGAAGGAAAAGTCTCAGCAAACTGAGAAGGGAAATTGCTCAGTCTAATTAAGGGAATCCGCACACAGACACATACACACACACACACACACACACACACACACACAAAACCTACAACTAATCTCATACTTAATGGTAAAAGATTGAATGTTCTCCTCCTAAATTCGAGAAGATAAGAATATATTTTTCTACCAACTTCTGTTTGACATTGTGCTAGAGGTTCTGTCCTGTCCAATATGATAAGAAAAATAAAGGCTTCAGATTACAGAGGAAGAAGTAAGTTTGTCTTCATTTATATATAACCTGATTGGTAGTATGAATAATTCAAATGCAGCCCCCACCCCAAAAGCAACAAAGAAAAACACTTGATTTACAGAAGCAAACAGCTAGCCCACAGACTGTTGTTTTCATACTTTAGAATATTTCTTTAAAATACTGTTTATCTTCATTATTTAGATTTTTTCTACAACCTTAATTTTTATACCTGATATAAATGCCTAATTTGCTTCATCTTAGACTTGGCCCTGCCCTCCCAAACTACTTTAAGTAACAAGTGAGTTGAGCAAGATTGCAGTAATATAAGATCCACTTATAAAAACCAATTGTAGGGCTGGGGTTATGGTGAAGTGGTAGAGTGCTTGCCTACCATGCGTGAGGCACTGGGTTCGATTCTCAGCACCACATAAAAATAAAACAAAGATATCCTGTCCACCTACAACTAAAAAATAAATATTTTTTTAAAAATAGTAATTCCTTTAAAAAACAAAATTGTTGTGCCGGGCGCGGTGGCACACACCTATAATCCCAGCGGCTTGGGAGGCTGAGGCAGGAGGATGGTCAGTTCTAAACCAGCCTCCACAAAAGCAAGGTGCTAAGCAACTCCCTGAGACCCTGTCTCTAAATAAAATACAAAATAGGGCTAGGGATGTGGCTCAGTGGTCAAGTGCCCCTGAGTTCAATCCCTGGTATCCCACCCCCCCAAAAAAAAAAAAATTGCATTTTTATATGCTAACAAAAAACAATTGGAAATTAAAATAAATGTATTTATAATAGTGGTAAAAATTTTAAAAAGTAGATAAAAATCTAACAAAAGATGTGTAAGTCAGGAACACTGAAAACTAGTACATTGCTGAGAAAAATTAAAGATGACCTACATAAATGGAAGGATATACTACATTCATAGAACAGAGGAGTCACTACTGTTAAGGCACCATGTCTCCATAATGTGGATAAAATGCAAGGCCAATCAAAATATTAGCAAATTCTTTTGTGGAATGTGACAAGCTGATTCACAAATTTAAATTTGCTCAAATGCATATGCAAAGTACTTAAAACTCATAAGCAACTAAATTGAAAGACTAAAGCATTCTTATTTCAAGAGACCTTTTAATTATTCAAGAGTTAATTCATTTATTACAGTAATCAGGACACTGTGTATTGACGCACAGACAAATAGAGCAATGGAACAGAATACAGAATCCTACAGACAATCTACAAATCATTTGTGTGAACAATTGATTTTTACAAAGGTGCATAAAGGCAATCCATTAAAAACAAAATACAATGTTTTCAACAAATAATGCTGGAAAAATTGAATAATTATGTGCAACAAAAAGTAATCCTTGATTCATATCTTACATGATGTATGTGAATTAATTCATAATACTCAGAAGTAAGTGAAAAATATAAGACTCTAAAACTTCTTGAAAAAACACAAGTGACTTTATGTGACTTTGTTAGGAATTCTCTTTTATACTGATCAAAATCATCACCTTTGAATGTAAAAAAATGATAAATATTATTTGAAATGAATTGAATTAAAAAATTTTGCTCCTCACACCTATTGTCAAGAAAAACCAAACATATAAACCACAGACTGAGAGAAAATATTTACAAATCATATCCAATCAAGGACTTTAATTCAAAACTTTTAAGAAACTATCAAAATCAAGTGAGAAGAAACCCTCCCTGCTCTGAACAAAAACTTTGAACACATAACTTCTCCAAGATTACGGATGATAAGCACTTGAAAATGTACTCAACCTTGTTATTCATTAGAGAAATGGTAGTTAAAACCACAGTGATATACCTATACACCCATAAAGAATATTGGTGAAGATATGGAGCTACACCATCAATGCTAAAACCACTCTTAAAAATAGTTGGGTAGTTTTAAAAAAGTTAAACATACCTACTGTATGACCCAGATTTTCTATTTTTAGATCTTTACCCAAGAGGCTACAAAATATATGCCCATTGTTTCAGTCATAATTTTCACTGCTGTGACTTAAATACCCGACCAGTACAATTGTAGGGGAGGAAAAGTTTATTTGGAGGCTTACAGTTTCAGAGGTCTTAGTCTACAGAAGACCAGCTCCATTCCTTGGGGCTCAAGGTGAGGCTGCACATCATGGTGGGAGAGTGTGGCTGAGGGAAGCAGCTCATATCATAATCAGTGAGCAGAGACTCCACTCTTCAGATACAAAATATATACCCCATAGCCATGCCCCCAATGAATCACTCGCTCCAGCCACACCCCAGCTGTCTCCAGTTACCACCTAGTTAATCTCATCAGGGGATTAATCCACTAATTAGGTTAAGGCTATAACTCAATCATTTTTCCTCCAAACCTTATATTGTCCTACATGTGAGCTTTTGGGGGACACCATATCCAAACTGTAACACCCATACAAAGAGTTGTTATAGGACTGTTTATAGAACTTTATTTGTAATTTTAAAAGAAAGAAAAGAAAAATAAAAGGAAGAAAGAAAAACACTGAGACCAGCCCAAGTTCCATTAATAGATGATTGGATAAATAAATTGAAGGCTATCCATGTAGCTAAATACTAATTTATGTACACTAAAATTGATTAATTGCAAAATAATTTTTATGAGTGTAGAAAGCCAAACATCTCCCACAAAAAAGTATGTATTTTACTATGCCATTAGAAAACTCTATAGGGACAGAAATTACATTAATAGATGCTTCATGGCAGATGGAAACTTCTTGGCAAAATGATAATATCCATTGTCTTAATTGTAACAATGTTCTCAAAATATGTATATATACCAAGACATAAATTTGTACACTTAAGTATGTGCAATTGGTTGTACCTTTTACTTGACAATTCACCCCATGTTATCTTGAATGTAATGTATAACATTACATAATAATGTAGAATTGTGCTTCAATAAATCTATTCAAAAATAGGATCAACTTAAAATTGTAATAACATTTTTCATGAGATGTGTACTAGGGATTAATTCCAGGTTGGGTTGAACAGCTAATAACTTTTATCCAGCTCTTCCTCCCCGAACAACTTCTCAAGTCGCCTGTCCATCACTCCACAATATCGTTTAGCATTTTGAGTATCCTGACTTTATACTGAGCAATAGGAATTAACATGAAGTTAAAAATAACCTTGTGCAGTATTAAAAAATAAAAGGAGCATTGGTTGGATTTTGAAGCTTTGGCTTTGTAGGAGATTAAAATGTTGGTGGTTCATGCCATTCAGCAAAAGGAAAATCCTAAGAAAATCCATGAAACCTTTTTAAATAGTCATGATACAAGTATTAACTGGCCACAATATACACTTTCTCCAATTCCTCTTCGTTTTGTAATTTGTCGTTGTGTCTTTTGGATAAGAGTAGTGATTTGGAAAAATAGCATCAGCATCAAACATGTTGAACGCCATGAAAGAGATGCCTGTAATGATGACAACACACTGTAATTAATTTATACTCTTTTTGGTCAGATTAACCCCTGAGAGGCAATGGAAACAAATCGCATACCCAGACCATGTTAAAAAATTAAAATCAAGTCCATACTCTAAAGAGCTGACAGAAATGTTCAGTAGTCTCAATTACTTGGTATCAATTTGGTAATATTTTATACCAGGCAGTGTTCTGTTTTGGGGGAACTCGGCTCTAGTGTATTCTAAAGGGTTGGGGATACCATGAGACAGAGACAAAGAAGTAAGACCTCTAACAGTTTCTCCCCTTCTACTTTTCTCATCAAGTCTCCCAAATGTATCTTTTCTTATCTCAAAAGATCCATTTCATCTGTGAATTTTAAAGATGATTTTAGGGAGAAAAGCACCTTTGACTTAGGATAGGTCCACATACAGGAGGCAGTTCAGGCTGCGGCAAACTCGAGGCCCTGCAGTGATCCATGCTGTATTCACTTTGTCACAATTGTCTTGCCTCATTTCACATTTTTTTGGTTGTTGTTTCTTGATAACAGCAACATTTTTTGCCAACAGGTATTTTATTCTTTTACATTGTACCCATAGGGTTTATTTATCAGAGGTTTATTTTTCACAGAGAACTAATTTCACATTTTTCCCCGTAGGTCTTCTAAGGCATTTACTTGAAAACATTCTCTGTATTAAGATAGCTTTTTTAAAAAAATAAATTCTTAACACATTACTGTTTTAAAGGCTTATAAACTGTATTGTAATACCTTTTTCTTTCTGACCATTATTTATGGCAAAGTAATTGATTTGGTTTAGGTTAAATTTAAGGCTATATCTGTGACTCACAAATATGAGTCAAATAATTGTCATCCATCTAAAAGGTGGAACAGTCATGGGAGACACTGATAAGCAGTTTCTTAAAATATCACAAAATGGAGAGTACTTTGTTAGTCAATTGAACATGTGTATAATGAACCTTCAGTTTACAGAAAATTCTGCTGTGTGTGATATGTCTTCCTTTTCAAGAACCAAAGTTATGAAAATGTACATCAAATGAGATCCATTTTGCTAAGACTTTGTACTAATGAAGGTAACTGGTGTTTACTCATTTTAATAGATAGGGAAAAATCAGTAAATGAAATCCATCAGCAAAGATACAACCCTATCATTCCTAGTCTTTTCAACCATTCTGCTAAAGTGCATTTCATAACTATGTTAGAAAGAAAAGAGAATTAAAAGGGGATAGAGAGAAAGGAATAAAAGGAAAAACAGATATACTTTGGCAATGAGCCTTTTCCCAAAGCATTCATAGTTCTTTTTTATTTTATTTTTTTACTGGGGATTAAACCCAAAGGCACTTTACCGCTGAACTACACCTTCAGCCCTTCCTTTTTACTTTTTGAAACAGGTCCTGGGCTAAGTTTCTTAGGGCCTCAATAATTTGCTGAGACAGTTTTTGAATTTGTGATCCTTCTGCCTCAGCCTCTGTAGTTGCTGGAATTACAGTTGTGCATCAGCACACCCAACTAAGCCTTGATTCTTAAGGGAAGTAGAGAAAACAAGAATTGACAAAGGGGTTTCGTAAATTCACAGCATAACAATTTCTTAATTTTGTAGAACCATTTATAGTATATAAATTCGTATTTCTCTGAGTTGATCTAACCGTAACCTTTTAAGAAAGGCATGAATATCTTCATCGCTTCATGATAAGAATTCGATAGCCACATGGAGGTAAGTACTTTCCATTGGGTCTTTTTCATTCTGCAGGTAGTAGAATTTCAAAATGATAACAGAACATGATATACTCCATGCTTTTATTATGTCAAAACAAATTCTACTATCGTGCGTAACTAAAAACAAAGAGAAAGAGAGAGAGAGGAAGGGAGGAAGGGAGGGAGGGAGAGAGGGAGGAAGGAAGGAAGGAAGGAAGAAAATTTCTGACCACATAGTCCTACTCTTCAGCTAAGAAGCTGTACTGCCTCTGACGTATTTAAAAAGAAGAAAAAAAAAAGCATATACACACACTGACAACTGAAAAATGATTATGTTTAAAGCCATACATCAGAATATTTAGGATTGCCTATGTATGATCATTTCTTCTTTTCACCTGGATTTTCTTCCCCTTGTGGTGAAGGTGCTAATGAGCAAAGAAATGGGAAAAGTAATCAGCCAGAGGGAAGAGAAGAATCAAAGACCTAGATAATTCACAAACTGGAAAATGAGCTCTTAACTAATCAAGACTGGATTGTAAATAGGATAGAAAGAATTTATCTCTGGTATTGGCCTGAATAGCATTTCTACCCAATCCAAGAAAGTATTTGTGAATTTCACAGTTGGCTATTTTTTCTCCCTTTGAGATTTTTTTTCTGAACTAATTATCCATTGTGTACATGAAGCAAAGAAATAACTTATCGTAAAGTCATTTTGAGGTGGATATTTCACTTTGCATGTTGTTAAAATGCCTAGGGCATTAATAAGGAATGAGTTAACTTTATTAATACAGCTTCTTTGGGGAGTTTCTGATCTATATACTGATCACCCAAAAGGAAAATTTCTGTAATATTTTATTCATGCAAAATTTAGGGGAGTAACTAGATTGACTAATCTTTCAATAATAAATAATTTAACTTTGTGCTGCTTTTTGCATTTTAATTTTTTCATAATGTGTCCTTTAAAACTCTCAATATTAAAATGGTCAGTGACTACTTTGTGCCTGATTTAGTTTAAATTGTAAATTCAGTTATGGCTCTTGGGATACAAGGTGGGGAGAGATGTCTTAATATAGGAAATGAACACAATTACAGGCTAGAAAGGCTAGATGTGCAATACATTTCTAAATAAATTTCTGGAAACAATGTGAAAATCAATAAGAACAATGACATATAACCATGCAACAATAATTATTGTTACCTAGACTGTACTCAAACATCAGGCACTACATTTCATATATTTTCATTCATACTATTCAACTGCAGGGTTTTATGATTCAAAGTTGTTGCCTAATATCTTGCTTAAAATCTTCTGAGGTCTTGCCAGTTCAAACTCAGACTACCAGGCTAAATATTATCTGGAAGAACTATGATCTTGAAATTCAGGCAAGACTTATGTATCTAGTTAGGATGTAGAAAGGTAGAGGAGATTGCCTGTCCACCCTAACAATCAGAACAAATCAAGTGAACTGCAAAATCGAGTTTTTAAAAAATGTATTTGAGATCTGAGAATATAAATAAATCTGAAAGAATGCAATTCCAAAAAGTGTCAAGGAAATCAGGAACTCATGACTATTTTCACTACCTGGAGAAACAGTGAAAGGAGAAGGAAGTTTCCATAGAGAAACCAGTTATAGAAGCTGGGTGCAGTGGCACAGGCCTGTAATCCCAGCACTTTTGGAGGCTGAGATGGGAGGATCACAATGCCTCAATGGTGAGGCACTAAGCAACTCTGTGAAACCCTGTCTAAATAAAACACAGAATAGGTCTGGGGATGTGGGTCAGTGGTTGAGTACCTCTGAGTTCAATCCCTGGTACCAAAAAAAAATAAAAAAAGACAGAGAGAGAGAGAGAGAAACCAGTTACATGTTTAAGAATTTTTAATGTGTTTGGAGAGATGGGATGTATGAAAACCCCAGGAACCCAGGCAAAGACCATATCTACAAGTACCAGCCTATTCTTTTCCTGTGGGTCTTCACTGTTGCCCACCAAATGTGGAGCCACAGCATCTGAATGGAGAGAGATTCTCCAGAAGGCAAACAAGACCTTTTCTCAATAAAAGGCAGATGTCTGCTGAAGGGTAGGGCAGGGACAGAGCATTGAGAGAAGTCCTTCCAATGTATTCCAGGACTTCCAGTTGAAGTCTGTCCAATTCACCAGTTGGCTCTTGGAAGACTAGAGGAAGACAAGATCAGCAGAAAGATGTCCTGAGGCACAGGAACCCAGGCAGGGACTAGGGAGCAAAAAGATCTCTCCAGCAACCTACAAAGCTAGCTGCTAGTCTGTAGTAGAAGCAAATAATTGCCTGTAATTTTGAAAATTGGTGGCTGGACTAATTATAATAATAAAGAGACTTTGGACTCTTTTAGGAACTTAAGTCTCAAGTCCTGCAGAAGTAAATTTTTGATCAAATCTTCAAAACACTTATAACGTGAGGAGAACTAAACTCAACTAAAGCCACAATAAAGTCCAGACATGGCTAACTAGATATGATCAACTCAATCTTCTAATACGAATTAAGCGGCTTGATAATAGAAGTGGTATACCATTCTGGATATAAATTTTTCTGTCTCTTGTTCTTTTCAATAAACTTTTTGGTCATATATAGAAAAAATTACAAGACATGAGAAAACAATCTAATGCAAGGTAAAGAGAGTCTTCTTGAGAGTTCTCTATAAAATAGATTGAGAGAGAATTAAAATTATCAGATAGAGCCTTAAAATATTTATGATAAATGTGAAAAAGTAATCTGGTGGAAAAGATGGAAAACATACATGAAACGATGTGGATTTACCAGAGATTTGTAAAAATATTAAAAATATCCAAATGGAAGTAAGAGAAGTAAAGAATGCTACATGAGAAATAAACAATTTATTTGACATAAGAGAGACTGGACATAGCAAAATAAAGAATCAGTGAAGTTGAAGACAGAATAATGGAAATTAGTTGATCTGAAAATATAAACAGAAAAATGGCTATAATGTCTGAGGTCTGTGGAACAATATCAAATGTGACACTCATGTAATTGAATTTTCTAAGGAATTGAGTGGGTGATTGGGGCAGAAATTATCACCTCAAAGGATACAGTCTCCACATGGCTTTCATTGGCCACCATTTTAAACGTGGGTCTCTATCTGAACTTTAATCATTCTTAGTCTCATTACTTGGTTTTAGTTCCTCAGTAAAACTCATTACTAAATGAATAGTCCCTCCACTTTTCATTTTCTTCTACCAATACTTGTTAGATATATACTAAGTGTCAGACACTATTTTAAACACACAGAGTGTGTTTTCTCACAAAATCTACACCTTCCTGAGAGCATTTATTTTATAGGAAAGGAGATCTTTTTTATTTATTTTTTTCTCCTTTATTCCTGAATCTTGACATCCTAGAACAGAAGTTGGTATACAGTAGGAGCTCAATAACTTAGGAAACTAGTTAGTTAATTGTCATATATGTCATTTCTAAATCCTTTTCTTATACTGTGTCTTCCATGATTGTTGAATAAAAACTCTAAAACCTGGTCTGCTACTGTTTTGTTTTTTGTTTTTTTTGGGTTTTTTCCTTTATTTTCTTCAATCCTCAGACTCCACTTTTTCTGATTTCTCCAAAGGAGTTATCTACATATGGCCAGTTGTCACAAACCCAAAGAGGTATATTTATGTAAACTAGAATTTTGATGAAGGGAACCAGATGTTGGGAGAAGGATAATGGCAAGTGTCAGTGTTCACATCACTATGTCTGGTGACTGTATATATAGACCTCTGTTCTTTAAAGACAGTGGCATTTAGGTGTTCCCAGGGCCAAGTCCCATGCCTAGCAAAATTAAACTGCTTCTTTTTCCTATACTTCATAACATTTTATTAAATTTCATGTGGAAGAGGACATTTATTAAAATTTTCAATGATATATAAAAATCAGTCATACATATAAAGGATACATGATATAAATGGATTTTTAAGGCAACTGTAAAAATGCTTTTTAAAAATTATTACTTCTGTTTAAAATCTATGTCCCTTACTCTGTTGACTGAGTCTGAGAAACAGATTATCAATTCTGTCAATCTTTCAGTAATTGCTTGTGTAGAATATATTAAATCACACACTAGAATTCTCCACAGGTACTATTTTATTCTCATAGTCCTAACTAAGGAACTTCTATACATCTCCTGTGATTTTCTGATTCATATCAGGATTTACTCTCAGTCATCACTGGAGAAGCGTTTTAATCTTAGAAATCTGATGATAGTAGAATAAAGTACAATTGCCTTCATTTAGCATTATCTATTAAAAAGCATAACTGAATTGTTATTCATAAAGTCATCAAATTCCAGAGAATCTTTGAGTCATTAACTATCAAGGGTCATCTAGCTCCACCTGTTTGCTTACTAATGGGACAAATAAGGGTTAGAGATTTTGACCCCAGAGTTGTGCCAACTAGTGCTGTTTGTACACATTTGTTAACTACATCACACCTCTTCTTCTAAATGTTTTGATTATTGCTAATCTGCCCTCACCCACCACTAAATAAAATACACACAAGTGAATAGTCTTAAATATCAATGCACATTCTTTAGAATTATATTTTGCCACTGCACATGAGTCAGGGTGTAATAATTAATGATGACCAAATTCATTAGTAATAATTAGCCATTTTTGTGCCATTTACTAGGTTGAGTAATATATATAGTTTATCACTAATCCTCAGCACATGTTCATAAGCTGCTGTTTCCTCTTTCTTTCTTTCCTTTTCTTCCCTTTCTCTCTCCTTCCCTCCCTTCCTCCCTCCCTCCCTCCCTCCCTTCCTTCCTTCCTTCCTTCCTTCCTTTTGTTTCTCTTTCTACTATTTATTGATTCATTTATTTTTTTGGTGATGCTGGGAATCAAACCCAGGCAGGGCCTTGCACGTGCTGAGCTAGCACTCAATTACTGAGGTGCAGTATTCAAGATAAAAGCACCAGAATGCCAAGACCAGAATTGATCATGTAGTTTTCTCTTTTTTATAGACAGCACAGTTGTAACATCTACCTAATCTCACATATTGACCAAAAAAAAAAAAAAAAAAAATACAGAAAGAAGGAAAAGAAACAAGTAAATTACAGGCCACCATGATAGATATTTCTTTCTGTTTAGGATTAAGGCAGGCAAATGTATGCTAAATTAATTTCTTGTGTAAAAATATATGTACAAATGCATTAATAATTTAAAAGCAATCAAGGGATGCCTATTATTCCAGCAACTCGGGAGTCTGAGGCAGAAGGATCTAAGTTTAAGGCTATTCTCGGAAACTTAGTGAAACCTTGTTTTGAAATAAAAAAAATTAAAAGGACTGGGAGTGTAGCTCAGTGTTAGAGCTCCCCTGGGATCAATCTCTAATACCTGCTATCAAAAAAAAGAAAATCCTTATGAGTTTGAGGTTGCCATTTTTTAAACTTCAGTTTTTTAAAAAAAGTGCATACAAGCTGATTAGGTAAGACATAAAATAAAACAAGCTATACCAATATTTCTAATCATACATGTATATAAAACCACTATCTTATTATTTTCTGCTATAATAATTTTTATTAGCTCAAATTTACTAAACTGTGTATCATGTTATACTAAGTAATAGTTTGAGATGAATATTTAACATACTCTCTGTACAATTAGAAAGGATACCTAATAATTTTTTCCAAATCCAAATTTGTTCAATGTCCTCTTGTAAAAATGGTCACCATTTTTACTACTTAAACTCAAATTTTCCTTAGCTGATATTTTGATTTCATTTAAATTCTTACATAATTTTGAAAATATTTTCAAATAATGTAATGCCTTATTTGTATGAGTATCTATTAGTAACAGCCCCCCAAAGCCATTTTCTCAATCCAAATTAATACTGCAGTAACAAAAACCATATTCACATTTTAAGAAATCTTTACTGGTAGTCACATGAACTAATACAAAAACATCTATACTCTTTTTTTAAAATTTAAGAACTTGCTGAATGTTAAACATGTTCATTTTTAAATCATTAATTATTTTTCTTTAAGGGATGTTATAAGTAATTTTTTAAAACCTGCAGATGGATTTTGGCTATTGATTTCCTTTTAGTTGTTCCTTGCCTGGTTGATCAGGATTCCTAGTCAGAGCTGTCTACTAGTAACTTCTAAATAAGAAGCTCACTCCATAACTTCCTTGTGAACAAAACTTTCTGCTTTCTTACCACTACAGCTTCAACCTTACTAATTTATTTACAGTGCCAGGCACATTGTAATCACTGAAATAAGTGTTTATTGATTTTTTTTTCTTTTTCATATTTAGAACTTGAATAACTACCTTTCCAAAAATAGACTTAAGCAATTGATTAATAGATTCATGAAACTGGGTGGTGGGTAGGAGTAAGGAGAGTATAGGGAAAAATGGTGGAATATGAGAAAATAAAAAGTTAAATACTGTACCGAGACCTGGGAGATCTAGTCATTCACAGCTGTCTCCAACCATATGAACTCGGGCAAGTGATAATTTCATCTATAAATAAAGAGGTTGGGCAAGGTTATCACTGCCTCAACAATGATTTGATTAAATAGATCTTTCATCAAGGCTCAGATATCACCTTTATAATATACAATTTTCAATGTATGGTTACAGTGTATATTGAGTAGTTGAAGAAAAAGCTTTTCCATTTTAATTGAACTGTAAATACTTAGCCATTTTTTAGGTCTCTTTGAATTGCACATAAGAAAAGCCGGTGGGATCCTGTGCTCAGAAAATATATGAGATCATTCCAGAAGTGAATACATGCTATTTTCTGTTTCCTACTCTATTTTAGTCATATGTAATGAAATAGTTTGATGGGAGCAACATAGAAAATTGCTGGGAATTTTTATATTCTGAGGTTCTTTGACTGTTGGCTGAGTTGGCAAAGGAGCAGGATTAATATCTATTTCTGGGGAAAAAAAATTTTGAGAGAGAGGTACATTTTCAGGGAGAGACTTTTTTCTTCTTGCTTCATTGGACAAAAAAGCTTTATCTTGTTCTGTGAGGTTAACTATGGGAACAGACCACTGCTGGGAGCTGGGGAACACAAGGCAAAAAGAGGAAGGGAAAGAATGCTCTGTTAGTTTCCTGGCTAGACAGGTCACATTGCACTTGGGGCATGAAGATGACGGTAAGAGTTTTAAATCAGCTGTGAAATTATTTTGGTACCTAGTGTAGAGTGGAGGATTGGGGTTATGTTTTCTTAGTAATTTCCTAGAATAGACAAACAGGAGTTTTGTATTATTGCCTGGATGTGGTGAATGTATAGATTTGGGGGTACACAAAAATGTCAATCATTTGGCAAAGGAGAAATAGGAGCACATTTGTGTTGGATTTTAAGGTAATAATTAGGACAAAGAAATAAAGAAGGTCATTTTTTACTTACAATATCTGGAAGCTTACCTTTTGATAGATATACCAACAATAGATAATTAACTTCAAAAATAAACAAAGAGAAAAGATACATCCTTACCTATTTGCCTCTCATTTGGGTCACGTTATCCCAATTTGCTAGTTGTTGATAGCAATTTTCTCAAATTGGGTGATGAAGATTAACTAAGAAATAGTTTGGCTCAAAATAAGGTAATCAACATACATACTACATAATGATCAAGTCCTTCTCTCAACTCTGAATCTTAAATTCCTATGTCATAGGATTTGCAGGAACATCATATGGAATAAAGTTTAATTTGACCTAAATTATTAGTAACATCTACTGAATCAGTGCCTCTCCTTATTTTCTTGTAAGTCTTGCAGCAGTGGCGATAATCTTCTTTAATCAGTTAGCACCCTATAGGACTTAATGTGCCCTTTCCTAGAAACCTTTTTAATGTACTGTGCCCTCTGAAACCTGCATCTTCTTAGTATTTCCTGATTATTTAAATATTTTTCTAGATCCTTGCACCTACCTCTTTGCTTTCACTAAAGTATCTGTTTGCTCTGAAACTAGAGTGTTTTTCAGCACTCATAGAGGACACTCTTTTCTGTTCTCCCTGCCTACCTCTCCTCATACCCTATTGCACATCTGCCTCTCTGTTTTTAAACCAATAGTTGCATCCAGCATTCTTCTTGCTTCTCACTGCCACCTCTGGATTTTGAGTTACCATTCTGAGCCATATTCCACATTTCCTATCCAATATCTCATGGATCCTTGCCTTGTGTTACCTTCTTTCTTGTCCCTCCTTTTCCCCAAATATTCATGAAGGTTTTGGCATGTTACTTTTTTTAAAATAATTTTTTACTTGTAGATGGACACAATACCTTTATTTATTTATTGTATGTGGTGCTGAGGATCAAACCCAGTGACAATACACATGCGAGGCAAGCGCTCTACCACTGAGCCACAACCCCAGCCCTTGGCATGTTACTTTTCATCCTAGCCAACTTTAAAATCAAAATTTAGGGTCTTTGTTAGCCATGTCTTAACTTTTTTATCTTTTGGTTACTTTTGCCATTATGTCACTACCTTTCTTCCAGAAACAGCTCCTGATTTTGTTTTTCCACAAAATAATAGCACCTCTACTGTCTCGAAAGGGAAGATCCTATTATCTGACCAAAAATCTGTACCTTCTTTATCTGGACGACCATTCTTTTTGACAAGCCCATTTTTCTTAACTCCTTCCCTCCAACTGTCAACCTATTCCTAGTCTTTTAGGCCTCCTCCTCCAGCCTATAATTAATAAACAGTAATTTCAACTAGTACTTTTATAATGAATAATAATGAAAAATTTTTAAATTACTACAAAAATACTTTTTTGCATACCACCTTGATCTAAAGTGTTAACATTTTTTATGTTTGTTTTACTATGTTATTTGATTAAAGTTGTAAAGAATTAAGAAGATGCAGGTTAATTTTTGGTAAACAAAGCCAATATGTATAGTGTATATAAGATGTGCAGTTGAAATGCAAATGAGAAGTGAAACTGGTGAAAAAAGGAGTAACTGAAAGAATAAATGATGTCAAATGAGAACTTTTTTGCAGTCCTATGTAGAGGGAATTGAGGGATTTAGGTGAAGATGTTTTGTGATTGGATTAAGTCTGTTAGAAAATGTTGAGTATGCTTTTTTCCACATTGAAGTTTAACTGCTAGGGTAGTACTGCAATTGTTATGAACACTTAGTAACCATAGGCAGTTGTTTATAAAGTAACCCCCCTAAGTTTTCCTTTGGAACACCAGAGAGCTGTGTCATTAAGGAGAAACTAGAGTTTTCAAAAGGTAGAAGTCATAAAGGAAGAGTTGAAGCCTGTAACTTTCCCCTTTTTCTCATTTTTTATAGTTTTAGTAGCAAAATATTCCCAATTTAATTAATGGAATCATGTCATAATTCTGTCATCTTTATTGGTAATTGTTGCTTATATAGAGTTCTATGTTACATTGAAATATCTTGATTTGCCTATTATGTTCTCCTCAAACGTTCCAAATAGGTGAATCATTAGTTTATTAAAGATATATCTTCCTATGTGTGTGTTTGGGGGGAACTTATACCATATGTTTTGCTTGAATTTAACAATTTTGGTAACATCTAGTTTCCCTGCTGATTTTCATCTATACTTTAAAAATTAATTATTTATACCAGATGTAAAAATAATCATCTATGGATTTCAAATGAATGAATGCATTCCACAAAATTCTTTGTCAAATTTTTAACAGTATAATACCCAAAATAGAGTCTATTATATGTCATTAAATGTCTAGGACAGACTCATTATCTGTGTAATTTTGTGAAATTAAAGTAATTTTATTTTCATAACTTCATATATTTTAATGCAAAAAATCTACACATATGACAACCTGAATTGATTAAGCCTTTACATTCAGAACAGTTGGCAATGATCCAGGTTAGGACCATTAATTTGCTTAGATTTGTATATTGTGAAAAACAGGGAAAATGTAGTGTTCAATAAGATAGAATTTATAAGAGTTTTGTTCACTGCAGGCATGAGAATCCAAAATATAATACTCAAGGGATGACCACCAACTTTTCTGTAAATATGAGTGTTTGAAGAAGTGGAGGCTCCTTAACATTGATCTTATGAAACTGATGAGTAAGATCCTGTTAAGAATTACAGAGCTCACACTTCTGTAATGAGTGTTATGAAGAATAACGCTATTACATATAATAATATCCCATTAGCATTTGCATGGTAAATAAAAGACACATGTTTTTATGATCAGTTTCATTTTTTCCTTAATATTCTTTATATACTTTAACCTATAGAGCAGAAGAGCCTTCTTTCTTATTCCAATAGGTCTGACTTCCACATTGTTTCTCCATCTTACCTGAAGATTGCATCTGTTTCCCTTGCCAATAGTATTCTTGCTACCACTTTTCTACTCCTGTGGTGAAAGAGATATCCAGCAGCCTCATGGCCCTGCATAAACAGCCTCAGCAGAGCTATACCATGGAGCTGTACCATGTAACTACTCTGAACACCCCTTACCATAGGGACAATTTTTCCACATGTCCTTTGATCTGAAGAATATTAAGAACTTTCTAGATGTCATTTAAAAATGTTTATTAACAATCTGGAAATGTCTATAAAATTGGTTTTGGCTTTGGGTTTATTATGTTTTAGATATTAGGTGTCCCCCCAAAAGCTCCTGGGTGAGACAATGCAAGAAGGTTTAGATGAGAAATAATTGGGTTAGGGGAGCCTTAATTAATTCCCTGATGGGATTAACTGACTGGAAACTGAAGGTGAGTAGGGTGTGTCTAGAGGAAATAGGTCACTGGGGGTGTGCCTTTGGGGCATATATTTTGTATCTGACAAAGGGAGTCTCTCTCTCTGCTTTCTGATCATTATGTGAGCCGCTTCCCTCCACCACACTCTTTGATGATGTTCTGCCTCACCTCAAGCCCTGAGGAATGGAGCTGAGACCTCAGAAACCGTGAATTCCTGAATAAACTTTTCCTCTAAAATATTTCATGTCAGGTCTTTCGGGCACAACAGTGAAAAAGCTGACTAAAACAATTTTATTGGACTTGTCTCTCATCATTAGTAGATAAAATTTAATATAATTATCATATCCCTCTGTTTACACAAAATGGCAAACAGATGTGACATAACATTGGTGTATTAAAAATTACAAATCTCAGAACCAGGAGGCTGGCTATATTTTTGGTTGTATATCTGGCTTTATCGTGGGCTTATCCAGTAACACTTATACACTCAGGCTAACAGAAAGATAGGTGACAATATTAATTTCTTATTTTAAAATCAGTGTCAGAGGAGCTTTTCAGTGTAAAATGTCTAAAAAGAGAAGAAGACTAGAAAGTAAAGGACACATTAACTGGAACCTGAAGCGACAGTGCTGTGTTGCATTGCAGAGATTCTACAATATGTCAAAGGGTTGGTGATTCAATTGTCTGAATGCATGATTTGGTGAGTCAGTTTAGACCAGAGCAAACTGGACCTGTCATTGAATTCACAATGGATAAAAATGGACCTATTCAATCTGCCTCTCAATGCCCAAATTCTTCCTAGTTGTAAATTAGAGCTTCTCAACAATGCATTAACTCGTTCAGGTCACTGGGGTACTATGTCAGCTCAGTGCTCACAATTGCCCATGACCAATTCTGCACTCTTCCCAGCAGGAGGGATGCAGTGTCATTTTGTGCTCTCTTCTTTAGGATAATATCAGGTCTGAAAGAGAATGAACAAAAGAAGTTGCTGCTTTCCTTCCACCCACCCCACATAGCCATAATCACATCCTTCCTTCTACTTGGTCAGACTGTGAGCCTAACAGAAAATGAGCCTAGGGGGTGTGTGGTTATGGATAGACTTGAATAAAATAAAAAATTCACAGCTCTTCAACTCTGTCTTCAGGTTGAAGAAAGAGGGCATATGGACAGCAAGGGAGAGCTGAAGAGTTTTCTACCACATCCCTATGAAAATCACCAATATGGTTTCTCTTGCTAGGATCAGTGTTTTAAAGTGGCTACTTTCTGCTTCTCTGACAGCGTCTCATTCCATTCTATGCTCAGTCATTACCATTTAGCAATTCTTGCTTTTTAACATGTATCTGAACATGCCTAGTTCTCACTGCATCTGCACCTTGATGTACGATATTCCCTGTACTTGAACTGATTCATTCTTCACCCAACAAATTTCAACTCATCTCTCTCAAGTCCCTTCCCTGTGGAGGCATCCTCTGAAAAGAGTGAGCTGTACTAACTCTTTATTTATTATTTTCTTCCTTTCTTCATTCAGTCACTCAATTTATTTTGCATAGCAACTTTTCGCAGCACGTATCACATTTCACAGTGATACGTCATTTTGTGAGATTCCTTGGATGTTCCTTTCCTCCACTAGACTTTGAGCGTGAAGTATGCTGGGATCACATCTGATCACTTGAGTACTATGTATCCCAAACCTACTTGAATTCCAGCACATACTAGTTGCTCAGTGCAGAGGCACGCTATCCTGGCCTATGCTCAAGGTCTCTATTATGACCAACAGAAACTGGGGAAATGCCAGTGACTCAGCAGCATCATGGAGGAATTAAGATATCTCAAATTTGGATCAGAAGAATAAATTTCAGTAAGACTTACTGTACTTCACTTCTCCTTCAGTTTTCTTTATCCATGGTATTTCTTCTAGGTCAACCTATCAGTCTCTAGACTGCAGTGTACCTGTTATTAGAGGAAGTCTGCAAATGTGACCTACTCTCTCTATATTTATCCTCTGAAGCCTTCTTCAGTTATTTCCATTGCCCTTTGATAAGGGCCAATCAAATTGTGAAAGTACTTCCCTTTAATTATAAAACTAAGTAATAAATGTACTATTTTGTTTGAAATGTATATATTTTAGACTGTAAACAATTTCATATTCAACTATTCATACTATTAGTAATTTTGTAATGTAACATAATAATATAAAAATAATTTTTACCACCAATATGAGTGATTAAGAGATTGTCAGGATTTTTCTTTAAAGTTTAGTCATAATTCCACTTATTATTATTGGTTAGGATAATTCCCTATCTTTTTCTTTCCCCAGAGGAAACACAAAAGTGTAGGAATGAATAACAATCTCAGGGATGTTTTACTGCACACCAGCAGACAGTATTAATACCAAACCCCTACCCCAGTGCTCCTATTCTGTATCTTTTCTCTCTTTATCCTCAGGGGCTGGAGCTACCTGTCCTACTGTTTCACTCTAAATGCTTCAGTACATCACCTGTCAGCAGTTCTCCCTACTTCTGTTCTTGGAAACATTCTTCCTACTGAGGTTGTCATGGGATCTTCAAACCAGAGGGAGGATTTTCCCCTGGAGATAATAGTCTTAAAGACTCTCAGAGTTGCCTTGTTTTTTGAAAGGTATGTGTCCAACTTCCTGAGGAGTTGCAATAATCTCCCCTGGGCACCAAGACAAGGGGCCTGAATCTTGCCTCAGGCCCCAACATGGTTCATACTGATAAGCAGCTCATATCCCAAACCAAGGCACATACTTTCCCCCAACAAATATTTATTACCAACTGTCATACTATATGGTCTTGAAGATATTCTTATTTGCTATGGCAATAAATAAAAACTGACTTCCCAAAAAACAAAAACAAAAACCAATCAAACAAAAATACCCCTCCTATTCCTCCGTCACCCAAAACTTTGGGAAACTACTTGTTTCTGTGCTTTGCTCAGAAATCTTAAAGTTGATATTTTAAGGCATACTACTGTGATGTCAAAAATGTTTTCACATTGCTCCAGGGAAGTCTAGTGGGTATGTATATAAACAGTCCTTCTCTCACTCTTGGAAACAAAGTCCTAGATAGCTTACATAATGATTCTGGAGCTAACACAATGACCCGTGTATTTTTATTCCAGACAGTGCTGAGGGATGGACAAATAATAACTCTTAAGGTTATTGTGAGAATTAAAAGAGATAATATCTGCCAAGTCCTTAGCGCTATTATTGCATCCATTTCACAGCCAAGAAACTTGGAAAAATTAAGGGGCTTTACCAAGTACACATGTCAGCAGAGATGCCAGCCCTGATCCTTAGGCCACATTGAGTGTGCTATCTGTTGCCTGCCAGGAATCTGATAAGCATAAAAGAGTAGGGGGAAATGCTCATTTTCATATGCAGTTACTGAGATTAGAAATTTGTATACCCTTTCTATAAGTTTGACCATAGCACTAAAAATGTGGACCCCAAAACTCTCAATTAAGATTTTACTCAATAGATATAATCTCCAATATATGTGTAGAAAAAATATTTATTTTGATATCTTTTAGTGATAAAGAAACAGGAAAAATATATTTCCATAGAAAATGACTTGACAAATTTTGAAATAAAGTTCAAATTGCAAATTTCCAGGAAAACTTTGGAATAAAGTTCAAGTTGCAAAATATTATATATATAATATTGCAATATAATATTAGATATTATATTAAAATGATTGCAATATAATATTGTAATATAATATTATATTGCAACTTGAACTTTATTCCAAGGAGTGTGTGTGTGCATATATATGTATTATATGTATATATATGTGTATATATCTATATATATATATGGGTTGGTAATGGAATATATATATATATGTGCTTAATCACTTAGCTACCTCCTCAACTCTTTTTATTTTTTATTTTGAGACAGGGTCTCGCTAAGTTGCTTAAGGCCTCATTAAGTTCTTAAGGCTAGACTTGCACTTGCATCCTCCTGCCTCAGCCTCTCAAATTGCTGGGATTACAGGCATAAGACCCCCTCCCCTGAGCATAAAAATATATTTTGTAGAGATGAACAACATTAGTAGTGTTCACATTTGTAGAAAGGGCCCCAGCAGTAGATAATGGGTTAAAGATAGATCCTTCCTTGCCATATTGCCTTTTTTAACCTGTTTTAATTATATAATCTTTAACCAAAATTATTTTTAATTTCAAAGAATATATTTAAAGTGAGAATATTGCACTTATTTCACAGGATACTAACTAAAGTCATAATATATCTTAGGTAGCTATTAGGTAACAGATCCCTAGGAAGACAACTTGACCTACAAATAGGGGAATGGACCAGAAAAGGTAAGGGCTTTTAGCGTGGGACAAGTGTTAAAATTGTCAGAGATGGTGACTGTTCAAGTAGCATGAGCAGGGCTTACTTAGCATAAGTGGAAGACTGTGCCCTTGATGGATCTATTCACTAAAGCTAAAATGCACCAGGAGATAAAGATTTATGGAAGGGGATAATGAGTTTGGGTTTATGGATTTGTTGGTGCCAATAGGATATCCAGTGGGAGGTGTCTAGAAAGCATTTGCATGAAAAGAAATCAAATGATCTCATGACAAGTGGGCCTGTCTTTACCCTGAAATATTGTCCGGGATGGGAGGGAGGGGAGTAAAAGTTAAAAATCAACTGATAGTTTCAAGAGTTTTTTAGAATCCCTGCTTCCACTTTGAAATGTTTGTTCCTTTTTAATATTTCTGTTTTTGTTATGGTTTGGATCTGGAATGTTCCCCAAAAGTTCATGTGTTGAAGGCTTAGTTCCCAAGGCAGCAATGTTCAGAGGTGGGGCTTTTGTAAGTGGGACAACTCTTGTCCCACTTTAGAGTAAGGAAAACTCTGACCTCATCAGTGGACTAATCCATTGATAGCTGAATGGACTACTGGGAGTTGATGGAAACCACAGGCAGGTGTGGCCTCCTTAGAAGATATAGATCACTGGGGACATGTCCTAGAAAGGTATTTCTTTTTCTGGGCCCCTTCCTGTCTTTCTCTGCTTCTCAGCTGCCTTAAACTAAGCAGGTTTCCTTTGCCACACCCTTCTACTATGATGTTCTGCCTCACCTTAAGCCCAAAGCTGAAACCTCTGAAACCATAAGTCAAAATAAATCTTTCCTCCCTTTGTTGATGTCAGGTATTTTGGACACAGTTACATAAAGCTAACATACTATTTTTTCAGTCCTTCAAGCTATTGTCATCACTTTAGGATGTAGCTAAAACTTGTGTCTATTAATATCATTTAGTCTGCACCAGCAATTGAGCAATTTAAGATACTAACATGTACTATACTAACAATGTAACTGATTTGTTTTTCTTGCTTTCTTCTTGTTCTATCATGCATTTTTGTATTGGGAAGATTTTCACTATTTTCTATTGCTCTATATTTGACTAATATATTTATTTATAATTTATACTTTTCTTGTCATATCTTCTCATGGGAAAAAATTAATACCTTTAATGTAAGGGATCATTTTGTATCCATCTAATTAGAGGTAGAGGCAATTTTAATGCAAAACGACCATACCAACTGTGTTTGGCAGAAAGCTTCCCAAAGCAAACAGTAGAAATACATACAGTATGTCCACTTCCCATGTCTCCATACAGTTATTAATACTTCATTCATTAAAGCACCAGAAACATCTTTACATATAAATTACGCTGAAGGAAAAAATATAAGAAAATTTATTAAATTATTTACTAAGCCTTTCCACATTTAAAAAAAGTAAATGTATTATGGATCAGTAATGTCAAGATATTCTCCATAGCTTATCTTTATCAAAATAAGGAATCTTTTTATTAAGGCAGCCCAGAAAGGATAGATTTATGGATTGAAGGGAGTATGTTTAATATGTCCATATCCATCTAGATTGACAGTTCTCACAGACATGAATTTCCCCAGAGAGACAGTGTTACTGGTGTCAGTGGATGGCATCATTTACTTCAATGTTCCATTATTAAATTGATAACAAGATAATTCCTCTGCTTCTCAGAGACATGACAGGGTTTACAATGGTTAATACTCTTATTGCATGGGATTTGATGTTCTAGGTAGCTTTTAATAAGAAACATATTTGTATTTCAATATTGAAAAAAATTGAAGTAAAAACAACATAGTAAAATAAAATCAAACTCAAATGTTCCAAGCAATACAACATGTCTATTTAAAGAATATCCTGCTCACTATGCGTAACTTTCTTTAATAGAAATATGTTTATTATATTTCCTTCAATCATGCAACTAACAATTCTACTGTCCAAAGGTATATTGTTTGTTGAAATTGAAATTTACATGTTTGGTTAGCATATGAATACAAGAAATACACAGTAACTTCAGAAAATTACAGAGGCAAAGGAACTAGCTGAGATTTGTTGAGTTCTTTATGTTGATCACTTAAAAAGAGAGAGAGAAATATCAGTGGAGATAGGCTTGTGATAACAATAGAGAAATATATACAAATAGAAGAATACTTAAAAATCCTTTAGAAACTCAACATTTCAGTAAGACAGCTATCACTAAACCCATGTTACAGATGAGGAGACAGGCCCACAGAGCTTTAGTAACTTACTTAGGAGGTTATGAAACTTACTCAGGGTCCCCAGCTACTGGATGTAGAAACCCATGCTATTTCACTACATTATTTCATATCTCTTGTAGCATTTGGGGAAATATGTTTCTTAGCAGTTGTTAAACAGTAAGCAAACGAAAGAGACAACAGTCACTATATCTTGCTTCCACTCTTTCCATATACTCCTTAGAAAACTAAAATTAACTAATTAATATGTGTGTGTCTATATTACATTTTAGAATAAATGCTGAGAACTAATGGTCAAAAAGAAATCCTTTAGGCTATACATGAGGCCAGGGCTGAACTCATGGGGGCTTGAAGAGAACCTTGGAGTTTGGGATATACCAGAGGAGGTGGATTAATCCTGTCAGCCCAGCAATGAGTGAAGCCATATGTTGCCATTTATTTAAAATCTTGTTGTGTTTGCAAATAGCTTTATAGGCCATGGATCCCTAATGATTTCCAGAAAGAATTTTTTTCTGTCTCACCAAGAATAATGTGAAGCTTTCTTCCACGGGCAATGCCAGCTGCTGACGACCATAGAAATGCTTCAAGAAAAGTGATATGTCAGGAACTTCAAAGAGTTCTATGGCCTGTTTCTGTTAGAACGTTGTTGCTGTATACCTTGGAGCCAAAACGAAATAGCATTTTAAAAGTTACAAATGAGGTCAATCCAAACATTTTATATATAATTGATAAAGGAAAATTGGAGAGTAAAGCATTTCCTCAGTCATTGATTCTGGAAGAATTTGTCCCATGCAGTCACTGAATGCATTTTCTTCACCTATCCTAAATTATTGCTCTACATGAACTATTGACAAGACAAGTTTCTGTACCACATTGCATGAATGAGAAACTAAGTCTTGTGAATTTATTACTTGTAGGTAAATGGAATGACACAGTTTGAAGTTCTTTCAGGGCTATAAGGAATTAGATTGCCCTCTTTGTAAAGGATCTTATACGAGACCTGTTTTACTTCACACACACACACACACACAAAAACAAAAACAAAGAAAAAGTGGTTTAATACCAAAGTCTGACAAAATAAGAACGGAAAATCAATGGTTATTATGCATCAGTATTATTGGATTGCTCTTGCTTATCATTTCTTTCATCTTTTTGATAGTCAGACAGGTGCTATTGAATAGTTGCCATACCTACTATTTAGGAGTACAGCTAATATGTGTAAGACACCATATATAGGAAAATAAAGCATATAAGAAAGAGTCTTCTTCAGAAAAGGAGTGTAAGGTTGGACAGATAGCACAAACAAAAAAATAACTATTAGTAAAAATGTCATTATTTTATAAAAACCATGCCTATCTAAGCAGTAATGTTACAGAGTAAACACACACACACACTGGTTAATATAACTACAAGACAATCTGTAAACCTGGAAAGAGTGATGCAGCAAGGATATCAGAAAAAACCTCATTGGCAAGAGGTTATGGAAGATAACATATTCCTGGTAATAATCTCATTTAAATATGGACAACTCATAAAACATAGTAGTGTTTATGATTTTGTTTGCGTGTGTGTGTGTGTGTGTTTGGTTTTTTTTTTTAAGTACTGGGGATTGAACCCATGGGTCCTTTACAACTGAGCTACATCCCCAGTCTTTTTTTTTTTTTTTTTTTGAGATAGGATCTTGCTAAATGTTGAGGGTCTTGCTGAGTTGCTGAGGCTGGCCTTGAACTTGTGATACCCCTGCTTAGCCTCCCCAGTTGCTGGAATTACAGGCATGTGCTACCACACCGGGCAAGATTTTATAATTGTAAATGAAATGTTAATGTCAATAAGAATGGAGATAATGGGGAAGATCATCTGGCTTCTTCATAGCAGAAGTAAAGACTCCACTATGCATTTGCTTAAATTAAGGAAGTCCTTGAATAATATACAGGTTGAGAGTAGTTTTCCAGCTTTTTGTTCGGTTAGTGTTGGAGTTTTTGATGGTTTTGTTGTTGTTGTTTTGTTTTTGTTTTTGTTTTTGTTTGTTTTTCTCTAAGGGAGGATTTCTATTCTTCTTGTTGTGTTTTCCTTCATCTTTATAGCCCCAAGAAGGGTAATACATACCAAATATAAAAAGCCATGCTATTGGCAACAGATTTTAGTGTGAGAAAAGAAAACCTAGCTCAAAAGTAAGGAAAGGTGATAACTGTTTTGTGTGGTTGTTTTTTGTTTTTTAGTTGCTTTTTGTTTTTTAAACACCAGAGACTTATTCCAATGCACATTGTTTGCAGTGGCCTCAGAAACATTCACTGACAAAATTATTTAGGATGAATAGATCAGAAGAAGCTGATCCTTCAAACCAGACTAAAAGCAAAGCCAGCCAAAGAATATACTGCTTACTGCTAGGAAGTTCAGTAAGGCATAGGCTGCAAACTAAAATATTTTGCACTTAGACGTGACTCTTGAAATTTCACAGCTACAGGCAATTCAATGGAGACTATAACCACTTCCACAAATAAATAAGAAGGAAGTAAGAAGTGGAGTGGAGCAGAGTAATTCCATATGAAAAGAATGAATACTATTAAGACTACAGTATTTTTTAGCAGGTGAGCATCTTGTACTGATAGGTAAAAAGCCAAGTTAATTTTCCACTATAATTCTCTTCTGATGCATATCAGAAAAATGGCACCATGAAACCAACAGCATGCCAAGCCCGTACAAGTCTTCTCATAATTGAAATGTAGTCACTAATTTGAATATTTTCCTGGGATTTCTTTAAGATCATAAGTCTAAAATAGGTATAACATCCCATATAATGAGCTTAAGGACACACACCTACAACTGTTTTGTTACTAATGTAGTTTGATACAGTGAATCTTTTAACAGAAATTGCTTATCTACTGGACCAAGAATGGTAACCAACTGATAGACTAATTATAATAAATTACAAAAGAAAAAAAAAAGCGCTAGCTTAGATAGGACAAAAAATTAAGGTTAAGTTTTCATAGTAACATTTTTCCTTCGAACTTAACTTTTAATAGGTATTTTTGTTTTGTTTTTTTTTCTTTGTTTTGGTTTTTGTTTTATTTCTTTTTTTTAAATTTTTTTTAGTTGTTGATGAATCTTTATTTTATTCATTTATTATTTGTATGTGGTGCCGAGGATTGAACCCAGTGCCTCACGCATGCTAGGCAAGCACTCTACCACTGAGCCACAGCTCCAGCCCTGTTTTATTTCTTTTTGCTGAGTAATTTGAACTTCTTGGTGGCTATTTGAGAGTGGGGTTGCTGGGGTAGTTGGTGAGGGGAAAGTATACGTATATATTATTTACGTATAATTTGGGATATGTTATGCATTTAGCAGTGTGATCAGTCTCTCTGGGTTCGCTGATTAGTTTCTAATGAGAAATAGTAGCTCAAGTCATTAAAATATATTTCCAGAAAAGAGAAAAAGAAATTGCTTACTCTGATTTAAGAGGTATGACTAAGAATATCACCAGTGGGTAAAGAAAATTAAAAGAATCTCTCAACAGTACCTACCTATTATATTGTAAATTTGCTCTAAGTAAACAGCAGAAATCCCCCATCATTTTCAAAGCAGATGAAGACAATATTTAGTGCTATCCTGTAGTGATGGTGCTTTACAAGGGAGCCCATGAATTAGGTCATACAAGGTCTACTATATTTATATCTCCTTTTCTTCCTCTCTGTCCCTCATTGAATACTTGTCTCAAGAAAGAACAGCATGGTGCCTGAAGAAGCTTCCACTCAGTCTTTACAATCTGCATTCATTCTTTTGTTTGGCAAAAATGTAAGAGGTTTTTGTTTTGCTTTTATACCATTTTTTTTCCCCAGTGCATGGCCAGGGATCATCTGCCCTTTGTTCTTGGTCATTGAAAAATGACGCATATGGTAAACCTGCTCACTGAATAGGCATTCACCACCATGCATGTGACAATGAATTAGAAGAATTTATGGGACATGAGGGGACATAGGCTGCATCTGAGACTGAATCCTTATCACAGGGTTTATGGTATTTTACCATGATGACTTGTTTGGGGGTGGGTAGGGGAAGGATACCTTTCTGTTCTTTCACTAAACTATAGACCATTTGGAGGTGATCATAAATAATTCAAAAGGTTCTGAACCGCAATCTGTCCCTTAAATAAAATTAGAATTATCATTCTCGATATTGTGTTTACCTGGTTATAATTTTTAAAAACCAGTACTATAGTTTTTATAATCATATTTGAAAATATATAACAATTATCAAAACAAGAAGTATTTAATTTCCATCTTCTATTCCTTTCCAACTCTTCTTTTGTTTACCTTTACATAATAATTCTTAAGACAAGTACCTGCTTATAAATTTATTTTTAAGCAAATCTTCAAGTTGGCAAATCTTAGATATTAGGAAATATGTATAATCTACTCTTAATTTAGAGGACTACACACCCCAGCCATACAATTACTTCATTTTGAAAGGCTACTTTTCTGCTATTTGTTTTGAATTTTTCAAAGATTGTGTAATTATATGTGGAAGAGGGGTGAGAAAAGATTACAAAAGATGCTCATTGTTCCTTAAAAATAGCTTTAATATCAACATCTGGGTATTATAGCAGCAAGCTGGGAAGTATGAATGGTAAGAAAAGGCTTGTTTAAGAGACAGAAGTGCTTTTTTATTTTCAGCTTCTCAACATATTATTGTGAAAAACATCAAGTTTTTAAACTCTGAGAAGGTCTTTTGGAGTCCCCTTTTAATTAAACCTGAAAATGCATTGGTTATAGTCCAACACATCATATTAGAAAAGTTGTATGAAATGATTAATTAGACTAAATAAATTTGAGGATCATTTTCCCTCAGGAGGCTTAATGAAGTGTATAACTTTTGCATGTACAGTAAATATTAGTGCATATGTAATGTTTCAGAAATATATACATAAAATTATGGATTGAACACCATTTCTTTATTTTAATTAGATAATGTTGCCTTCTGAGTATCTTCATTTAATAGGTAATGTGAATTTAACAGACATTTCTTATGCACTGTGTTTTATTTTTATATTATGCAAATAAGGAACAAATGCCAACACATTCATTATGCTGTAAAGTTTATACCAGAAAGGTTCCAATCACTTTGAAAAGGGTCCTGTCATTATTTCTATTGTAAATCATTTGTCCAAGCTTCACTCACTTTGCCAAGAAACATTTTGAACCAAAATTTCTAATAAATGAAACCCTAAGATTATTACAACATGTAGGTGATATTTTTGCTTGATTTTTTTTTTTTTTTTTTTTTTTTTAGTATTGGGGATTAAACCAAGGGTTGCTCTACCACCAAGTTACAACCCCAGTCCTTTTTTTTTGAGACAGTGTCTTGCTAAGTTGCTGAGGCTGGCCTCCAACTTACTTCCTTCTGCTTCAGCTTCCTGAATTGCTGGGATTACAGGCCTGTGTTACATGATAAAACATCTCTTATTATTTTAATATCATTAATCTTTACTCTGAAAAGAGGAGTATTGTAGGAAGTTTTGTTTCTATTGCTGTTTACCAAAGGGCCTATTGTTGGCAGGATTAACAGCTCAAATAGGAGGTGGGAGTGAGTCTATAAAATAGAAATACCTCCTTGTATAGAAAATCTGATAGAGGTGAGGAAATTGTGATGGGGTTGGGAGATGATGAAGAGAGAGGAAGGAGAGCAGAAAAAAAAAGTGAAGATGGTTCATTTGTGCAGGAAGAGTGCACAAGATCATTGATTTTGTCATCCATATGGTTTTTACTCAGCTCCTTCTCTGTGCCTGGCTCAGGATGGGCACTGAAGATACAGTGGTGAAGGAGCTGATCTCACAGGTATAGAGGCAATGAGCAAGTGACTGTAGAAGTACAGGAGCAGTGGAAATTCTATATCTCATATAGACCCTGAGTTGGAAAAAAGGCTTTGGGTTTGTGGTATAGAATGTGTGCCTTTTATTCTTCTCAGGTAAAGGGCATAAGTCCTAATTTAAACCCTACTATCCATCCTTCCCTTGCCCAACATTGCAAAGGATCCCAGCTCATTATTCTACTCTCAATACAACATGTTTGCAGTAGTGTCTCCCTATGAGTCTTCCATATCTGGGAGGCACAAATGTCTGGGGTAACTATTCTTAGAAATTTTTGTAGGCAACCAGCAAAGAGTTCTTCAATTTTAATTATGCTAAATATTTGTAAACAAAGAAACAATTTAATAAAAGCGTGTATTAGATCTAATTGAATTTCCTCACAGTTTAGCTTAGTGTAAAATAGCTTTAAATTATCTATAAAATGTGAATCTATCTACAAAATTCTCTTCTGCAGATCTACACATTTTAAACTACATTAATTTACAAATATAATATGCTTAAAATGTGATAATACCAAAGGATCAAGAGAACACACAAAGATGGCCGGGCGTGGTGATACATGTATGTTATCTTAGCTGTTCAGGAGGCTGAGACAGAAGTATTGGAGGTTCAAAGCCAGCCTAAGCAACTTAGTGAAGCTGTAAGCTACATAGTGAGACATGTTATTTAGTGAAACATTCTGTTATTTCAAAATGTAGCAAAAAAGGCGGATCTAAATATGACAATTATTTCAGAAAAAAATAACAATTTCATTGAAAAGTCATTTGTATATAATGCAATTCTCAAAACAATCTTTATGAAGTAAGTACAAATAACCAATTATTCCCATTTTATAGATCATGTAGCTTATTTGGAAAGACATTCAAATGGTATGTCAGTATTCAATTATTCATTTCAGAAGTATTTACAGGGCATCTACTACATATTGGCATGCTTTCTTACTCTAGTGGAATTTCCATCCCAACTGCAGAGAGACAGACAACAAATATATTCAATAAGGAGGTGACATAATAGAAAATGCTGTGGAAAAGAAAATAGAGCTGGGAACGGGTGCTTTACAGTTTTCAAGATTATCACTGAGACAGTGCATTTGAACAGAGATTGAAAGGAAGTGTGGGAGAGTATTATGCATATGTCTGGGGAAGAATAGGTAAGGATAAGGAAGCAGTCAGGACAGAGTCTCTCAAGAAGGAAGGTGCACAGCATATTCTGCAGTGAACTGAATTTAAGCCTTCACCTAGAATTCCTGTGAGGGAATAGGATATAGTTGAAAAAGAATAAGTTGTATGATTTACAAGTCCTTAACTTCTTAAACCATTGCATTTAACAAATACTGATTGCATCTCAACTGTTCCTCTATTTACTTCTTCATTTAACAAATGTATCTGACTTCTTAGTGTCAGGTGCTTTGGTAAACAGGACCAGAAAGTCCCAGCCCACAGGTCCATGATGAGATGGAAGACATAGTCCATGTTTTCCTGGAGCTTACCATCCAGTGCATAAGACATAGTGCCATTAATAGGCACAGCAGGACTATTTAATTGGACAAGTCATAAATCTGTAATCGTAATGAGAACAAAATAACTAGGTCTTAACAAATAATTACAGTACCAGTATTTACATAAAAATTAATTTGGTAATATAAATCTTTACAGAAAATGTTTCAATAAGCTTTACAAGACCCATGTACTATATGTATAATATTGGAAGAAGTGCCCAATCTGTATGTTATACATCATTTTATGTAATCATCAGAACTGTCAAACTTCTTGAAAAATAGTGTTGCATTTCAAAATCATATTAATTATTAGCCTTACTAATTTAGCTGGTTTGTAAATGAATATTTCCTATATCCTCTGAATAGAAAAGGTTAAACTTTGAATATAGATATATTTTTGTTTTTAAAATCAACTCCTTTAGGTGTTAGTTGAACACCTCTTTCCCTGTATGAACCATATCAATACAGGAAGCATATCATGACTGTGAATCACACCAAAGAAAGCTTCATACATGGGTTTTATGTTGGAAGGACCTTTTTTTGTGGGTACAGTGAATTCAAATCTTATGGCTTCAGTTGACTGACTGCAACTTCAGTGAAGGGTGAACACTGATAGGACAAAAACTCAAATTCAGTTGGACATTACAGATTATAATTAGTAGCAAAGTTATGATAGTTAGTGGCTTGTAAGCACAAAAATATATGATACGTAGTTTCCAGCTCTGTGTGCAAAGAACTTGGAAATTGCAACCCCATCCAAACAAGTAAAAAACTAAACAGACTGAAAAATCAACAACTCTCCTTGGATCTGAAAGAGAGGGAAGGACTGGCATCCTGAAGATTAGAGACACAGGCAAATAGATAAAGGGAGTCATGGTTTACTGAAACAGAGACTCATTACTAGAAACCACATTGAGAACTAAGAATAGGATAGGAAAATGTAAACTGTAATTGACAGATTGCTGGAAGAATAATGCAGAAAAGTCTGACAATTTGAAACTCAAGGGAACCCAGTAATAGAGGGTCCTCCAGTATCATGAGATTAACTCTTGACACTTAAAGTTCTCACAGTAAATATTAGAGGAAGATTTTCTCCTGCTTCCAGCCATTTTGAATATGACAGAGTACTATTTTCTTCTTTTTTCCTTCTTTTTCTGGGAGTTGAGCCCAGAAGCACTTTACCACTGAGCTACCCTCACCCCCAGCCCTTTTACATTATTTTGAGATAGGGTCTTGATAAGGTACCAAACGTGCAATCCTTCTGTCTCAGTTGCTGGGATTACAGGTAAGCACCACTGCACCCAGCCACTCAGTTCTTAGGATAAACAGCCCACAGGAGAAACTAATCAACCAGAATCTAACTGGCTGGATATTTATCAGAGACTAATGTGTATGAGGGAAAGGAAATGCCCAATTGTAACCCATACTAGTTGTCCATGTGGGAGAAGGGAAACACCTAACTCCAGACCACTCTAGTCATCCTGTCCCTCCTGAGCCAAGAGAAAGAAAGTCAGAAACCCCTGCAAAGTCTGCAGTTCAGGGGCCTGGGATCACCAAGAAAATGAAACCTCATCACAGCACTGAGACTGTTTCTCCTTCCCCACGCCTCACTGTCACATTACTAAAGGTCTGTTTACAGCAGTTCCTTTTATGTGGTACATCATCTCTGGCTATCAATAAAAAATACAACTTGAAGAAATAGAGTACACATCAGAACCAGACATTGCAGGAATGTTGAAATTATCAGACTGGAATTTAAAACAACTATGATCAATACTAAGGGCTCTATTGGCTAAAGTAGTGTTTAAGAAGAAATGGGCAACGTAAGCAGAGTGACATATCTTAAGGAAAATAAGAAAAGAAAACTCAGAGCAGAAATGAAGAATGCCTTGAAGAGCTTATTAGTATGTGGACACAATTGAGAAAAGAATGTCTGAGATGTGGCTAGCTATATCAACAGAGACTTTGAAAATAGAAATGCAAGAGGAACAATTTAAAAAGAAAACAGAATAGACTATCCAAGGACTGTGGGATAACTACAGTGTAAATATGCATAACGAGAATAGCAGAAGGAGAAAGGAAGATAATAGTTGTTTGAAACAATAGTGATTGAAACTTTCACCAAATTAATATCAAATACCAAACCACATATCCAGAAATCTGAGAGAATATGAAGCAGGATAAATGCTCCGAGAAACCACACACAGGCATATAATTTTTAGATCAGAAAATCAAAGATAAAGAAATCGTAAAAGGCAGAAGGAAAACATCCTACCTGTAGAGGAACAAAGATCAGAGCTCCATCTGACTTCTAAAAAATGTAAGAAAGAAGAGTGTAGAGCAAATTAATTTAAAGTATTGAGAGAAAAAACGAATAATGTGGAATTCTTTATGATTATCTTTCAAAAGTGAAAAAAATACTTTGTCAGACAAATATTGAGGGAATTTGCATCAAAGAATATGAAACAAAGAATAACTGAAGGTAAAATAGGACCTTTTATTTTTCTTATTTTCAGTTGTTTAAGGACAGTTTGTTCAAAATAATCACAACAATGTATTTGTGCTTATTATATATTTAATACATATACATATGTATATGTATATGTATAAATATATATCTGTATACACACACACACACACACATGCACATATGCCAATGTATAAAGGAAACAATAGCAATGATATAATGGACAGGAGGGAGAATCAGAATTATTTTTTTATTATATAGTATTCACACTACCTGCAAAATGATTTAATGATACTTGTGGACTTGGATTAATTGTAAATGTAATTTGAAATGTATATAGCAAATTCTAGGGAAACCCCTAAAATAAACAAAACAGAAACACAATTGATCATGTTAAGAAAGTAGAGCTGGGCAGAGTGGTGCCCGCCTATAATCCCAGCACTTAGGGAGGCTGAGACAGGAGAATCGTGAGTTCAAAGCCAGCCTCGGCAATGGCAAGGTGCCAAGCAGCTCACTGAGACCCTGTCTCTAAATAAAACAAAATCAGGTGGGGATGTGGCTCGGTAGTCGAGTACCCCTGAGTTTGATCCCTGATACCAAAAAAAAAAAAAAAAAAAAAGTAAAAAAATGAAATCATGAAATGCTTGAATAAAACCACACACACACACAAAAAAACACAGGAGGCGGGGGTAGAAGCCGAAAACAGAACAAAGAACAAGGACAAGAAATAGAAAAAAATAATATATATGGTTTATATTTACAAGCTATTTCAATAATCACTTTGAACATAGAGGATCTAAATGCACCAATTCAAAGAAAGATTAGCAGAGTATATCAAAAAGCATGTGTTGCTTTGTGTTGCATAGCATGTTGGCTATATGTTGCATATAAGAAGCCACTTTCAATGTAAAAACATACCTAGATTAAAAATAAATGAATACACAAAAATATACCATGCTAATTCTAATCTAAAGAAAGCAAAAGTAACTGCATTAATTTCAGACCTGCAGACAAGAAAGCAAGGAAAGTTATCAGATATAGAAAAAGTCATTGCATGATAAAGGGGTCATTTCTCCAAGGAGATGTAACAATCCTTGATATGTATGCACCTAACAACAGAACATCAAACTGTGAAGCAAAAATCCATAGAAGTACAGAAAGAAATAGATGAATCCACCTTCATAGAGACTTCCAACACTCATCCATCAGAAGTAGGTCCAGCAGGAGAAAATTAGTAAGAACATAGTTGAACTCAACATCACCATCAATCAGCTGGATATAATTTGACATCTTCAGACTACTTTATCCAACAACAGCAGAATACATATTCTTCTCAAGTTCATCTAGAACATTCAACAAATTAGACCATATTCTTGGCTATAAAACATACATTAAAATTTAAAAGAATAAAAATCATACAATGTCTTCTATCAGACCACAATGGAAATAAACTAGATAGCAGTAACAGAATAATAACTAGAAAACCCAAAATACTTTAATGAAGATTAAAGAACATATCTCTAAATGACACATAGGTTAAAAAAGAACTCTCATAAGAAATTAGATAATATTTTAAACTAAATGAAAATTTAAAAAAACATCAAAATTTGTGGGATGCAGTAAAACGAGTGTTTAGAGGGAAACTTATAGCATTGAAAGCATATACTAGTAAAGAAAAACTCAAATGTTAGCCAGGCGCAGTGGCGCAAGCCTGTAATTCCAGCACTTAGGGAGGCTGAGACAAGAGAATTGCGAGTTTAAAGCCAGCCTCAGCAATGGCAAAATGCTAAGCAACTCAGTGAGACCCTGTCTCTACATAAAACACAAAAAAATAGGGCTGAGGATGTGACTCAGTGGTCGAGTGCCCCTGAGTTCAATCTCCAGTACCAAAAAAACCTCAAATGTTAATAATTTACATTTACACCATAGGAAATTAGAAAAAGAAAATTAGACCAAAGTAAGGAGAAGAAATCAATAATAATAATTATGGCAGAAATCAGTGAAAGGAAAGTGGAAATCAGTAGGGAAAATCAGAGACACCAAAAGCGGTTCTAGAAGAGATCAATAAAATTAATAAGCCTCTAATAAAAAAAAAAAGAGAGGACCAAAATTAGTAATATCAGAACTGAAAGAGTTGACAGCACTATAGAACCCACAAAAATTAAAATGGCAATGAGAGAATACTATGAACAACTGTATGGCTACAAATTTGATAATCTCTGTGCAGTGAACCAATTCTTTCAAAGCAACATCTGCAAAAATTCACCTAGAAATAGGTAAACATATTAATAGACTTGTATCTATTAAAGAAATTGAACGAATAATTAATATCCTTTCAAAAGAGAGACAACCAGGACCCGATGGGATCTGTGATGAATTTAACGGAACTTTTAAGGAAGGACTTATATTAATTCTCTATAATCTCTTCCAGAGGATAGAGGCAGAGGGAATATTTTCTAACTCATGCAATGGGGTCAGTATTACCTTAACATAAAACTAGTCAATGAAATTATCACTGTTCATGGTAATTTCATATATACACTATTTATTGCAGCAAGTACTATAGTCTTCATAGAGATGAACCAGAGGGTTGAAAAATAATAATAGTCCATCCTCATCATTCAGATGTTTATCATGTGCACACAAAATTATAGGCAATGCTGAACCAACTATAATAAACCAAAAACATTACAAGAAACTAAAGACCAATGCTTCATTAACATAATCATTAAAATCCTCAACAAAGTATAAGCAAATTCATTTTAACAAGGTATAGGAAGTATCATATACCACAACCAAGTGTGATTTACCTGGATTAGGAAGTGAGCCAAAGACTTTAACAGACATCTTATCAAAGAAAATATATAGATGGCAAATAAGCATGTCAAAAGATGGTCTATAGCATATGTCATCAGGAAATGCAAACAAAAAAGTGAAATACCACTACACACCTATTAAAATGATCTCAATTCAGAACAACAGCAATACCAGTTTTTGTCAAGGATGCAGAGCAAAGAAACTCATTCACTGCTGGTGGAATGCCAAGTTCTCCACTTTGGAGTATAGCTTGGTGGTATCTCACAAAACTAGATATATTCTTACCATCCAATTCAGCAATCATACTTTGGTGCTTACCCAAAGGAGTTAAATTGATGTACACTGGAAAACCTGCATAAGGTTTGCTGCATCTTTATTTGTAGGCGCCAAAATTTGGAAGCAGGAAGACATCCTTCATTAGGTGAACTGATAAACTTTAGTGCAGCATATAATATATTTTAGCGCTAAAAAGAAATATATACTATGAAGCTGTGAAAAGCCTTGGCAGAGCGTTAAATTCATCTTAGTAACTAGAACAGTCCAATCTACAAAGGCTACAACACTGATTGCCACAATATGGCATTCTTAGAAAGGGAAAATATGGGGAAATTTAAAAGATCAGTGGTTGCCATGGGGCAGGCAAGGGGTACAGTATGAATAGGTAAAACCCAGGATTTTTAGGGAACTGAAAATATTTTGTGTGATAATGTAATAGTGGATACATATCATGCATTTATCCAAACCCATGGAGTAGGCAAACCTAGGATATAACCTGTGGTCTTTAGGTGATAATGATTTGACAATATAAGTTCATCAGGTATAATGATTATACCTGCTAATGAGGTGTGCATCTATAGGGGGCAGAGGCAGGAGACATATTGTAAATCTCTGTACCTCCATCTTCATTTTAATTTTGCTGTGAATATAAAATTGTTCCCCAAATAAAGCCACGTATATGACAACCTCTACTACCAGATGACTACTATCATATGTATAGTAGTAGTTATGGCCATCTGTGAGTGTGTTAGTATGTATTCTTCATGACAGTGTCATATATACAGTTGACTGCAGCAAATACTATAGTCTTCATAGGCATGAACCAGAGAGTTAAAAAATAATACCAATAGGCCATCTTTCCTTCTATAGACATTGATCACATGTACACAAGGTAATAGGCAATGTTGAACCAAATGATAAGAAACCAAATGTGACAAAAATTAATATATTTTCCCATTGAATGGAGTTAGGGAATATGTGGTACACTGTGATAAGAACTAGAGTAGAGGGAGGTTTACCACACTGGAATACTCAGTGGAATAGTGACTCTGTCTCTGAGATCAGTGAGAGGGGTATGGTAGACGCTAGCTGTGAATTAGACCTGGAAGAGTGGATGAGACATACTGGAGGTATGGTAGGGTGGTACAAGAAGGACCAGCATGGGGAAAAGAATGGAAGCTTAAAACTACATGTGGTAGGAAGTATCCTTAGGGGGTTCAGTTTGAAGTGTCAAGATAATAAGCAGTAGGGTGACTTGGGGCCAAATGATGAAGTTCCAGCACTATGCTATCTTCAGACCTTATGGTCAGGAGATAGCGTGTCTTCTTGCAGGCTCTCAGTTACTAATTCTTCCCTCTGATTTATTGTTTCCTAGGCATGTCCATCTGCCTATGCTTAAATGGTATTCACATATCTACTGTGAAATAACCCATTGGCTAAGAACATATAAATGAGGCCAGCCTCTGAGAATCTGCGTAATAAAAATTGGCATATATTGAATAAAGTTCACCATCTGTAAAAGTAAACCCATGTTTTCTGTAAAAGTATGATTAAATAGCACAGAAATAATTATTCAAAGCAAAAGTATTATAGTCAATTAATTCAAGTTTGATTTGTATTCTTAATAGCACACAACTGTGAATATTTAAACTCTTGAAATATGTTTTTCTTTCCTGTCTGTAAAATGGAGCTAATAATTTCTCTGCTGGGTTGTTCTAAAGATTAGAGAGAATGTGAAATGCTATATGAAGTGCTTAGCACATACAAGTTTTGTTCATTTTTACTGCTGTGTTTCCTGAAAGAGGCATCAGCTAGCTTTTGCTACATAAACAAAAAACCCCAAGTTTAGGAATGAAACAACCATTAATTTAATTCACAATTATGCAAGTTAACAATTTGCTTAACTGGGCTCAGCCACATGGATCTTCTGATCTCAGGTTGTCTTGCTCCATGTGTAGTCAAGTCCCAGCTGGGTTGGAACTGGCTTGTCTAGGATGGTATACATGGATGGCTCATCTCTGTGCCAAATAGCCTCCCATCCTGCAGTGGCCTTGATGGGTTTGTTTGCATACCCAAGTAGGATTTAAAGAGAATAAGCAGATGAATTCCAATTCTCTTGAAGTCTTGATTTGGCAATGGCACAACATCAATTCTGCCACGTCCTACTGGTTAAAACAACTCTCAAAGGCAACCCTGACCCAAGGGTTTGGTAAATAAACTCTGTTGCTTGGTGAAAGTAGCTGGAAAGGGGCTTGGGTATAGGGAGTGAACTCTGCTTTTCAATTTACGACAAGAAGTTTGGGGATGCAAAATCAAATAGAATCTCTAATGTAAATTGAAAGGATAGGAAATCAATAAGGCATAGTCATGATAGAGTAGAGAAAAACTTGGAATAAAAAGATATGAGTTTAAGCCCTGCCTCTGCTATTGATTAATTTAACCCTGGTAAAATAATTTAAATTATCTGTGCCTCATTATTCTCAGTAAAAGGTTCTCTAAATTCATGGTTATTGTGAGAAATAAATGAGATAATGTATATGAAAATGTGTATATTCAAGCACAAATATAGCAACAAATGCAGTGAATTAGTATTCTTTGATATAAATAAACTATAAATTATATGAGATTCTCAAAACCCTTCCCTTGCACTACCTGTCTGTCCTTCCACCTTTGAAATGTAGAAGAAGATTTATATTTGGATATCAGAATTTATAATAAAAGTGTACACTCCTTGTGGTCCCTTTTCTCAGCTACCTAATTTAATACTTCTTTGAGGTAAGAATTTATTGAGCCCCAACTATATACAAGGTATGATACTAGATGTTAGAGATATATAGATATAAAACCCTGCCCCATCTCAGAGCCTGGGACATCTTTTTAAAAATATGTAAACAACAATTAAATATAACAAACATTATAACAGAGAAATAGAAGGGATACGGGATACCGAAAGATCTCAGAAAAGAATTCCTAACACAGTCAGGGGGCTGGGGAAATGGGGTACGCAGAAGTCTTTCCAGAAGACTATGTCCAAATGAGGGACAGAATGTACTAGAAAAGGTGATCTAAAATTCGAATCTAAGTGCTCAGCTGAGTAATTTTAGCTATAGCCTACAAAAACCTGGTTCCTACCTGCATTGTGCCCCATTTCCCAAGCAATGTCATCACTCCCAAGGTCAGCCAAATGGAATTCCTGAGATTCTTTAAACAAAATGTTCTATGTCTTTTGCTCTTTTTTCTCACTTTATCTAAAGGGCTCTGGCTCCTTTTTCCCCTTTCTTCTCTTTTTTCCTTTTTCTTTTTTGGCCAATCAATTTCCAATAGATAACAATTGGTGATTCCAGAATCCTTTGTGTCACTTTTTTATGTTTGGTGCCTTCCCTGATTGACATGATCATCCTTTCCTTCTTGTTATCACTATACCATGGTTAGTGTGACTGTAATTATTCTTGTATCCAGTTTACATGTGTCTCCTTTATTATGCATATGCTCCTACAGGGCAGGAACCATTCCTTATCATTCAGACCAAAGGAATATACATATGGTCAAGAGAATGCAGAATGAATATTACATTCCAGAAGCAAAGTCATTCTTTGTGGTCAGAGTAAACTTTGCAGTGTGGTCTTGTAGAGCCTATTAAAGAGTCATATTTTATTAGAAACTTGAATTGGAAGCACAGTGTGATTAGAGGAGACTTGTCTCTTTAAGAGGATCTAGTAGATTGCATAGGTTGAATTCAGAGATGGGATAGCCCATAAGGAAGTTTCTGCAGTAATCAAGGTGAGCAATGGTGAAGATCTAAACTGAGACAGTTGTGATGGAGAGTCAGAAACACTTGCAAGAGATACTTGGTAGACTAGAGCCGTACTGCTCCAGCTGGCCTGCATATTAACATCACCTAGAGAGTATTGAAAAACTCTGATGAAAATTTATTCAGAATCTTTGAGATTATTTTTTAACTATGTAATTTCAATGCTCAATCAAGTTTGAGAACCAATGGACTGGAGAATACTTAGTGAATAATTGGATATGGATGATAAGACAGAGATAAAGATAGGAAATATCCTTCCAGTTTTCTCACTCAGGGCAGAAAGGTGGAGCATAAATGTATTTAGGGTGGAACAAATTCAGACTGGAGAAATTTAAGTTTGATTTTTGAAAAATTGAATTAAGGAACGAGAAGGTAGTTGGATATGCAGTTCTTGTATTTAGGATAAAGATGCAGGTCATACGGTTCATGAATTTTCTGCATGTGCTTAGTATTGGAAATCATTCTGAGTTTGATACATATGGATTGTGTATGAAGTAAGATAAAAAGCGCCCCATGAGCAGACCCTAGGGGCATGAACATTTAAGAGATGAGCAGAGGTAGGAAAAAGTACAAAAAAACAAGAGAGTAAGGAAAGTGCTATCTCCAAGGCTCTGGAGGGTTTCAGGAAGCTGGAAGTACTTAGCAGTCTTAAGAGCTGAAGAGCCTTCCAGTAAAGATTCAGGCTGAAAAGCATTTAATATATTTAGTGAGGTCATTGGTAACCTTGTGGAGATCAGTTCCTAAGCACAGAGAGGAAAGAAACTAGGTAAATATATATTAAGGAGTGATCAAAAGGAGTGGAAAAAGCAGCAGCTCCTGTCATTCCTGGTAGGTCAGCAGTGGCTCTTTTTTCTGTCTTGCAAAGCATCTCTGATCTTTTATGAAAACGATGTGTATATTGTTTAACTTTGAATATGACTTTTCTGTTAGAAATATTTATATGCACGAGACATTTGTGGGCCCCCAATAAACCAAAGATAATAAATTTCAAAATAATTTAACAAGACAACATGTAAAGATACTATTCTCATTGATGGCCATTAAATAGACAATGAGCAAATAAAATTTGAAAATCTTGAATTTCATTTTAAATGTCCTACAATCAATGATCCCACTTACATTCTGTTTGAACTAAGGAATAAAGTACATTTAAAATTTGAATGTTGTACAGTTAATTAATATTTAATAAACATGTTTTCTTAGTTTAAATGTCTTTGAAAATCACATGTCCCATGTCATTTTTTTCATCCTCAATATAATCCCAGTAGTGTTAGGGGTGATTTTTTAAAAATTGTTTGACAAAACCTAACTCTGCTACTTGTAATTTACAGTTGTTCACCTTTGTCACTTTGCATTTTTTCCCTACTAAAAAATTTAAGTTGTCTTGAAGCTGAATTGTTGACTGGATTTCCAATTTAGTTCACAGCACAGTTACAGAATACCAAAGCAGCACTGACAACGTGCTTTTTGAAGCGTAGACCTCAGTTAGGAGGAATTTGACAAGATAGTTTATCCATAACCAATTAGAAGGTATATGTTGTTTTTCACCTTAATTTGTTTATTTATTTATTTATTTTAAATGCATTTCAAGTCGTAGTACATATATAGAGCTCAATTTTCCATCTCTCTGGTTGCAAACAAGATAGAGTCACACCATTTGTGTCTTCATACATGTACCTAGGGTAGTGATGTCCATCTCATTCCACCATTTTTGCTACTTCCATTCCCTCTCCCCTCCCCCACCTCCTCCCTACCTCATCCAAAGTTCCTCCATTTCTCCCATGCTCCCCATCCCCACCCCTCTTATGTATCAGCATCCACTAATCAGAGAGAGCATTCGGCCTTTGGTTTTTTGGGATTGGCTTACTTTACTTAATATGATGTTCTCCCATTCCATCCATTACCTTGTAATTAAGTTTGAGAAACTCCTTAATAAAATCTCTTTATTTGTAATGAAATGGAATTATCAAAAATTTTTTAAATACCCATTAATTTTGATTCTTTAACATAAAAGTTTTAAAGAATGACAATGGAGGCATGTGTTCCTTTTTTTAAATTTAATTAATTTAAATGCATTTCAAGTCATAGTGCATATATAGAGCTCAATTTTTCCATTTCTCTGGTTGCAAACCAGTTCCTTTTTATTTTTTTTTTGCAGAGTAAACATCCATCTATTTTTGTTTAATCTTTTTGTTTATTAATCTTTGTAATATTTTTCAGGGAGAAAAAACATGCAAAATTTTATCTATAAATTATTGTATTTGATGTTTCATGGAAATTAAGTGTTTACACGAGAGTATACATTTCCTTAACTTATGTTCATTAATCAAAATGAAAATCAAGCGCATGCCTGTAATCCCAGCACTTTCGGGAGGCTGAGACTGGAGAATCACATGTTCAAAGCCAGCCTCAGCAACAGCGAGGCGCTAAGCAACTAACTCATTGAGACCCTGTCTCCGCATAAAACACAAAACAGAGCTGGGCATGTGGCTCAGTGGTCCAGTACCCCTGAGTTCAATCCCTGGTACCAAAAAAAAGAAAGAAAGAAAGAGAGAGAGAGAGAGGGAGAGAGAGAGAGAGAGAAAGAAAATCAAACCTGGCAAATTCCAATTTAAAACTATTACCTACAAAGCACAATTTAGTATAAGAATGGCTTTTCATGAAACAAATCAAATTTTACTACTTCTTCAAGAAGAAGCATGGTAAATTGGTTCTCAACTCTAATATAATTTATACAACCTATATGGTATGTTCAACTATATAATCTGTTTTCCAATTTTTCAAATCATCTTGTACTTTCATTTTTACTAATTAATTTCCCAAAATATTAATACTGAGGAAAACATTTGCCTTTTTGGCCCAGTAATTGTACCATAATCTACAAATTTGCTTTTTCCATTATCTTTCTTTTTTTTTCCCAAATGATTGCAGAAAGCTGCCTTATCCCTTCCACCATGTGAGGACACAGAGAGAAGGTGGCTTTTTTTTTTGTTGTTGTTGTTGTTGTAGTTTTGTTTTTAGTTGTCAATGGACCTTTATTTTATTTATATGTGATGCTGAGAATTGAACCCAGTGCCTCACACATGTTAGGCAAGCCCTCTGCCACTGAGCCACAACCCCAGTCCTTGCTATTTCTATTTTCTTAGATGACTATTTATTACTTTTATTTCTCCCTCATAATTCTAAACCTTTGTCCTTAGTTCTCTTTACTCTCAGCAGCAGACTTTACCTCATACTTTATAAAACATTTTAGATACCAGGAAGAATGATTTCACCTTTCCCACACCAAATCTATAAATTTGACTGTATCCATACCTATTTTTTTGGTTGTTGTTTCTCTCTCCACTCCTCCATCCTGCTGTGTTAAATGGGAAACAATGAATCTGCCCCTCTCAAAGGTACTTCCTCCATTTGTCTCTGCATTCATCATCACTATTCAATCAATTATTGCCTTCTCAATAGTTTCTTACAGGTTATTTTCCACAGCATAAACACATGCTCAAATATGGCCCATTAAAAAACAAACAAAAAACTCTCTTATTAGATCTCCCAGACCTTCATCTGCTTCCTCATTTCTCTTTTAGCTATACCAACAAAACCTTTGGAGAGAGATGTTCATCACATCTCTCTGCTTCTTCATATTCTGTTCATTCAACCCAATCAAGTCTGACTCCTGTCCTGGCTGCCTTGATGGAAACTCTCTTGTCAAAGTTACCAGTGGTTTATGCATTGTCAAAACCAGAGTTGGCTTCTTTACACAAACTCACAGGATTCATGACAGTTGGTTGCTCTTTCTTTCTGGAACACTGCCTTCTCTTGGCAGAAATCCACATTGCCTTGTGGCTACAGGTCAGTCCCTTGCCCCTCTGTTTTTATCTACCGTATTTTCTTTACTTTTAAAATCACCTAGCTACTTGACTTTAAATTCCATTATATATTCAAGTGTCTTTAATTTATACCTTTGTCCTTAACCTCTTCAGTGAATTCTAGACTAATGTATCACTGGCAAAACTGATGTCTTCACTAATGGGTTGCTTACTGGATATTTTATAGGTAATACATTAAAACTGAACCTCTCTATTCTCCCCCACTGTTTTCTTCACCAGGCTCTTTTCCATCTGCACTGAAGTTCAGAACTGCAAATCAATAATTTAAGGGTCATACTTAATATCTCCTTTTCTCTATGCCTCACTGAATCTAAGCATTCACCAATCCTGGGGGTTCTAGCTCAGAACTATCCATGCCACGCATCTCTGTGAATATTATGCAAGCCACATTATTTAACTCTAACTGAATTCCTTGCTTACACCCTTAACACCCTTATTTCATCCCTATGAAAGAGTCAGAAGCACCTTGGGGAAACATAAGGTAGATCATTTTATGACACTCTTAAGCCTTTCAGTGGCTCCCATTACACCTACAGTAAAACCCAAACTCCCACAGGGTTGATAGCTCCCAGAGAGGTGGCTATTGACGGCTTCTTTCATTTTCCTGCATGTTATTCTCATACTATCAAGAAATTCCAACCATAAAGGCCTTCTGTTATTCCCACCTTGGTGTCTTTGTGCCTGACATTACCTCCACCTACCAGCTTCCATTCAATCCCCCATTCCATTTTCCAGTGGGAGGTTCCGTCTCATCTCAGTCCTCAACTCAAAAGCCCTTTACTGACCATCCGTCTAATATGGCTTTGTGAATCCTAGTTGTCACAATCTGCATGTTTCCTTGGTTTCCCAAACTAGGGCAGGTAAGAGGATTGGAAACAAAGACAAACACACACAAATATAGAAAAGGAGGACTCTGTGGATCACCAGAGCTCCTGATAGGAGAATGCTGGCTAACCACAAGGATGCTCCACACATTTATTATATAGGTTTAAACATCAAAAGGAATTATTGTTCAGTGAGACCCTGTCTCTACATAAAACACAAAATAGGGCTGGGGATGTGGCTAGTGGTTGAGCACCCCTGAGTTCAATCCCCAGTACCAAAAAAAAAAAAAAAAAAGGAATTATTGTGAGAAAGCTTCTTCAAGATAAATAAAAGTGAGATTGTGAGGAAAACAGCTCAGTTGGAGTTCATCTTGCTCTGATAATTCTTCCTCCTCCAGGGCAAGTGGCATCTCAAGGCTATTGAGCACACCCATATCTCTTCCACCTCCAGGCAGCTGGCTTTTGAACCTGAGGCTATTTGAACCCATATGTTCTGAGACACAGAACTCTCTTCGAGGGCATCTAGCAATGAGCAGGCTCTAATAAATGAGATACCACTAAGAGTTCTCAGAAGAGCTTTGCCTCTGTCTTGAAGTGGTTTAAGCAAACCTGTAATCCATTTGCCTATCCATAACCATAATATTGACTGAGAAATGACCCTGTTAATATTTTATTTTTCCTTGTTATAACTGTTTCCCTCCTAAAATGAAATCTACGGGAGGGTAGAGACTTTTCTGTTTTATTTATCACTTTTGGATTAGAATAGTTACAAATAGGGTATTCAAGGAATATTGGTTGAATGTTGAATGAACAAAAAGACATTAATTAATGTCATTAAGTTGTTTTGGGTGTCATTTAGTGCCTACCATAGTAGGTGCTTGATTTGCTTATTAGCTGATTAACTGATGTTGTTTGGATCTCCCACAAGACTGAGTATCATAAGACACAGGGTGAGGGCAGACGAAGTTCGAATACCATGTAGCATTTGGCTTCCCTACATTACCTCATTTAATAATGTTTTAAAATATGACCCATAAAAATGGAGCATTGGAAATGGCATAAATTAAGTAAAATATTGATATACGGAAAGGTTACTTTGATTTAAGAATATGTTTCATTGGGTATTCATTTCTTGTAACATTGCATGATATTTCACAATATAAAATATCCATCAGTTCTCTTTTTACATAGGAAAAAAATAACCTGTCTTCTTTTGCTTGATTAAAAACTGAGTACAGCAAAACACTGAAGGACTTCCTGATCATCAAAGAAAGATTAAATTATGCTTGGTGTCCTTTTAGTGTTAATATATTTTAGCCTGACTTTTTGAAAAAAATTCCAGTCTCTTTTAATATAAAGTCAAAACTTTTTCATCATTTTCTGTAAAACAGAATACCACTGTAACTTTACAAGCCATCCTTTGATCTTTTTAAAATAAAGACATTTAGAAAGCTTAGACTAATTATCATTTCTTAAATGATGTATAAAGTTTATTTTTTCCTTTAACTTGAATGTGAAAAATTTGCTTAGGGAGTTATTTCAAAAGTGACAATTTTTGATTTACATTTAGTAATTGTTAAAACTTGAACTTTTCAAAGTCCAAAAAAGTATTTATTAATTCTCACGAGCAGACTCAGGAGGCACTGTCTTTACACGTGGCTGCACTGTGGATCTAGCCTCTTCTTGCATCTGTACTCTGCTCTGTCTCTGCCTCCTTCCCTGGCCAAGTGTAGCTACTTTTAGGAAGGTAGTTAAGTGAGCAGCCAGAGGTCACCAGCAGCTCTTAATACACTTTATTCTAGTTTAGGGGCCAATAAGAAAAAGAGCCTTTATTTTTCCAGAAGGATTTTAAAGGGAGCGGAGTGAGCAGTCACTGTGATTAGCCCACCCTGGGGTTCTCTCCTATGTTATGGGTAAAAAGTTAGAATCTATTTTCAGAAGACAGGAAAGGAGAATAAGACATATTAATACCTGCCTTGGCTGAACATAATGTATCCCTCCCGCCTCTGGCCAACCCTTCCCCTGTGAGTGGCTGCTTAAAATCATCATAGAGCTTTTGCATCCCAGGTATCTGATGCTGTCAATGTCCAGGAAGTTCCTCTGGGTGATATTTATTTCTCTTCTTCCTCAAGCCCAACTGTTAGCTCCTCGTGATTCTTAGCAACCTATAGGGCAGATGATGATTTTAACCAACCCTGGCATAATCAATATAAATTTGAAGCAAATACAGCTTTACCAGAATTAAAATTGTCATTTAGAAAGAGGAACGATGTTAGTCCCTAGTTGGGAGCATGTATCATATACTGCTGTCAGTGACAGTAAACCTTGTTTCCCTGGCAGTGGAGCTCTGTGCTCAGCGCATCAGCCTAACTGGATCCTGCCCACTGGAAAGATCTTCCTTTCTTGTTGTCCTCCCTGGCGCCTTGAGAGGGGCACCGGAGAAGAGAATGCACATAGTATGACTGCGGTGAATGAGTGCCCACTACGTATTTATGTGGGAATGTAAATTCGGTGATAATTTTGTTATGTTTGGAGTTTTTGTGTGTGTGGGTGTGTGATTGTAGATGTTTGTACTGCCTTTGTTTTTAATTTTGTTTTATTTTGAGCAATAAAATTTTCTAAAACCATAAGTCTATTGCATGTCAATTTTACCACTGGATAATTTGTATCTAATAACTAAAATCTGTTTTTTAATTCTATGTTTTTGTGTCCAACTCTGCCCTTAAAGTTCTAGCAACAGCCTCAGGGCTCTGCTCATTCTCTAAATCTGTATGGCTTTTTTTTTTTTTAATTTGTTTTTTACTTACCCTCTGTCTTGAGGCCACTGAAGATAATAGGAATCTGTCACCTATGCACAGTCTTCATTCAACTTGATTTTTCCTCTCAAATGGGTGCTTAATTATTTCTTTTTCTTCTCCTCCTTTCTTCCATGTAAGCGAGGTGTTAGGACTGGTCCTAGAAGACTCCGTGTCCCTTTTCCAGCTGAAGAGTGGCGTAGAACTTTCTGAGCTCTCAAATCATTTGGAAGCAGAAGAAAGAGCCTCCCTCACTGAGGTTGCATAATTGTGCTGGCAACCCTCTCTGCCTGCAAATGAAGCTTAGAATGTAACTCTTCATTTTCCTTTAGCCCCTTAAGAAAAGGCCATGGAGCAAATGTTCTCGGGTTTTTATTCCAAATTTTCAAAAGTGTCAGCCTCCACCACACACACACACAAAAAAAATGAATCCTAAAGCAACAATCATCAGGCATGCTCAATATCCCTCTTCTATTCATTGTCCACTTTTACTTACCTCTCTTTTGATCTCTCTCTACAGAGTGTATCCAAATCAGCTGTTTCTCTTGGCTTCTGTATTTAGTCATTGTTCTACATTTATCTGCTTGATGTCCTGTGATTTTCTCATTCCCGTCAGCTCTAGGATCCCTCCATTCTTTATTCTCCGTTGCTCCCTCTAGTTGCCCAATCTTATGAGTTTTGACACTAGATTCCTTTTCTATCATAAGACCACTGCCTGCTCCAACTTAATTATTCCTGACTCCAGTTCATATAATAATTTGCCAGCAGTTTCCCCCAACTATTTACTTTTCCTTTAACCTATGATATTCATTTCTGCTTAATCTTCTTAAAAGGAAAAGCTGATAAATCAACCCCCTGCTCCTAAACCTTTAGTGATTTCATGTATGTATTTATTCAGTTAGTGCTTTTTATGTGCCAAAGACCATGCTAGTTACTGCAGATAAAATGATGAGTGATGCAGAGCAATCCCCAGCTCCTATAGTGGCGTCTGCAGTCTAACAGGAGGGAAAAATGAACCCAACATTAAAGACAGGCTTCCTCCAATGTTTTTCAGAACTGTCTCCAACATGATCACAACTTTCTATGCTTCTCTTGGTGATGAAGACATTCATTAGACCTTTACAACGTATCTTTGTGTTTCTTCTGCCCACAGATTAAAAAGTTGTATGTGGCAAGAGCTCAGTGGCTTTTAGTAGACTCCGTCATTGGACTATGACTTAAGCTTGGCGTAAACTATTGGCATCTCAAGCTCATCATCTTTAAATGATAATGATAAAAAGTGGTTAATATATTGAGCACTTACATTAAAAGCAGAGACTGTCACACTGCCAGGAACTGAGTTCTTGTCTGCTCCTTAGCCTAGGTGTCTTCATGTGAAAAATGAGGAGAATGAGGCTGGCAATGATTAAATAAGTTAACAAAGTAATATAATGATAATAATAATAATAAGTAATATTATCCATTATGTAATAAGCTATGATTAAAAGAGACACTGATTTTTTCTGTGGTGTAGCTTTTTTCAAGGTATAGCTTGAAATCTTTTAGCTATACATATAATTTTATTAACAAACATTTCCATGAAATTATAGAATTTAGACAGTCCTTTCACATAAATAAATTTATGTAATCCCACTGCTCTTGAGAATGGCAAAGTCAGTATTATTAACTCCATTTTATAAATGAGAAAGCTGAGGATAAGAATAGTTAAGTTGTCCAAGTGTTCAAAGATAGCAAAATGAGGAAGTCTCTGAGACACATCTGAACCTCCAAATGTTGTCTGTGCTTTACCATAATACCCTGCTGTTTTCTAATGATATTTCAACATATGAAAAACGAATTTTATAATATAGCTTACTCTTACAAATGTATTTATGTTTACTAGTCAGCTGACTGTTGCTATGACAAAGTATCTAAGATAAACACTTAAAAGGAAGAAAGTTTTGTTTTGGCTCACAGTTTCAGAAGTTTTGGTCCATAGTTGGCTCTGTCACTTTGGGTCTATGGTGAGGCCAAACATGGTGGAGAGGTTGTGGTGGAGCAAAGTTGCTCACCTCATGTCAGCTGGGAAGGTTGGAGAGAGGAAGGGACAGTGCTCTCAATTTCCCCTTTAAGTAACCTAACTTCCTTCGACTAGGTCCCACCCACTAAAGGCTCTACCACTTCCTAGGAGTGCCATCAGCTGGGGACCATTGCCTTCAATGCATGAACTTTAGGAGGACATTTAAGATTTAACCATAACAGTATGCAAATATTAATATATATTTGTGTAACAGTAGCATAACTTTTATTACTCAAACTTATATTCTTTCCTTTTTCCTTTTAAAGATCTTGATTGCTAGCATCATGTGCAGTTACAACAAAAATGACTGGATGGAACTCTCCAAAAAGGCTGAGGTAATGGTTTCTTTAGCATATATTTATTTTATTTCTCCTCTCCTATTTTTATTAGCTTTAAATAAAAAGCTGCCATGAAAAATAATACAGTAGAATTGAAATTGAATTGAAAATGTAACTTAAAACATTTCTATTATAATTTGTTTACCCTATGTTTTCATTAAAATGATGGAAATGTAAATTTAAAAGGAATGTATTCTATAAAAGCAGCCCCTTGGATTTCACATACTACCTAAAACTCCTTTATTCTCTGAATCCATATACTCTCTATTTGCATATTAAGCAAACTGTATATTATGATGGATGCCATGATAAAATTTAATTCTACCTTCGAGAGTCTAACTTGATCTTACCTTGCCTTTAGGCAAACTAGTTTGACAGTAGGAGAAGAAATTTTGAATATAAAACTCCTGAATATTTAAAATATAAAAGGTTCATTTAATACTGTTCTCGTTTGAATACAGACATGCATAAAGTGGTAGGACAGAATGCTCCTGAATGGAACAGTAGTCAGCAGGTTTTCCATAATATAAATTGAATCTTGCACAAATGCAAACAACTAACCATGTGCCTCAAATTTGTATTTCAAATAGAAAAATACATACTTAAAACTGTATACTTATGTCCATCATGCTGTCAGGGAACCTGGTCTAGACACTCTTAGCTGGAGTTTTTTGCAAATTTCTCAGTAATACAGAGGACTGAACCTAACAAGTCTTTTGAAATAATGGACTGCTTTACAAAATATTATAAAACTCTCTATAGTGTTCAAAATGTTGATTATACATTTTGTGTGGATATTTTAAAGCTGTGAGAGGAAAAATTACTTCTGGGACTCAGGGGGGTGAAATTAAACATGATCAGTAATTGGCTTCGTGATCTTCTGTGCTGGGTCCATTTTATACATGTATTTACCTAATTGACCATGAAATCTTCCACAGAGCCCGTGGTTGGCATGAGCTTTGCCAATTTTAAGCTGACTATGATGAATGGCTTTATCACACTGTATGCTTTTCTGCTTTTCTGTAAGAATAAAATACTTAAAAAATTGTTTTCCTCAGTAATCGACATTAATTTTTAAATAGGTGAATTTACTTATAAAAAGTCAAAAATCTTTAATTATAAACATGTTAGTAATATAATGATATTTTCATATTCTATATCTTTCTTCAATTAGTTTTATTTAATATATCACATTCTAAGTTCTCTAGAGCAAAAGCTAAATGAGAGAAAGGAAGAAAGAAAAAGAAAAAAAGAAAGAAAAGAAAGAAAGAAAGAAAAAAGAAAAGAGGAGAGAAAGGGAAGGAGAGAGGAAGGAAGGGGAAAAAAGTATGCTTTCTGTTAAGTCAAAACAGTCTATGAAATAGCTCCTCAGAATTGCAATTTACATATCAAGAAAGTCAATCTGTACATGATGGCAATTTAAAAAAATACTTTCCTATAATCTCAAATCTGGTCTAGCCTAGGGGGCTTTACATGAAGGAAACATCCCCAGGCTTTTCCATCTCCTTGGAAGGGAGTGTTAGCATCATGATTCCGTCACAGCTCATGCAGTAGGCACCCAGTTATGTTTTATAGTCAGTATTTTTTCAGTACATCCTTCAAAGCAGATTAAAATATATTTTCTTACAATGGAAGAGCTCATATTAAAACAAGACAACAAAAATGTATTCAAGCCAAAGTTACTATACTACCTAGCATATATATTTCTTTGAGGAAAATAGGACATGAGAAATGAGGGTCCATACCAGCACACTAGCATGCCAACAGCTTTGAGTTTGGCGCATGACTTGATGTGATGTGTATACTTTAAGTTCATAAAGTCCTACTTCTGATGGTAGATTCGTTTTAGAATTATATAATAGGGAGTTGAGGAAACCTGTTATCAACTTTTTACTACTGTATCTAAAACCAGAAAAGATATGTGTAATAGCAGAACACATGCAGCTGTATGAAATCATGAAAGAATGAGGCCTGAGAAACTCCGTTAGAATTAAAATTTGGTCTCTATTTTTGGCTTGTTTCACAAGCCTGACAGGTTATTTTACTATTCTGAGTAGACATTTAAGATCACATGGGTAATTTTAAAAAATGCAGCTAAGTACACTTTTAAAACATTAATTTCAACTAAGTGCTGTTTGTAAAAGCTAATATATGCCCAGTCGTTCTTCTTTATCATATTCATATTCTTGAGAAGAATTGTTTTCCTCCTGGAAATGACACCATGCAAAGCCCAGCCTTCCTCTTTGACCTTAGAAGGTACATGTTTGTAATATCCTCTTCTACTTTCCTCAGCCTGGTTTGAATAGCTGTATGTTTTGAGCTCCATATAAAAGGAGCAGCATCTGGAAAGTTTTCCCAGCTTGGTAAAACTTTTGGTGAAATTAGTAGCATGGCTGGGCTCTGCTCCATTTTCTTGGTCCAGGTATCTGGTCATAGGCTTTCCTACTTTTCTAAGGCATTGATAGCTTATCCCAATTTTTTGCAGACGATTTATGAAGCACATATTATGTGAAAATTTTCTCGGCAGGCAAACAAAAGTAAATAAGAGATGCCCTCTGCAATGTGGATATATTCACAATTTAGAGCCATTACTGAAGATTATCATATTAGATCTTAAGTGGACCTTGAATGCGTTTTGATAGATTTTGAGTCCATTTCTTTTTTACTGTATATTAGCTTAGAAAATAGTCTGAGTCACAATTAATGAGAGAAAACTTTACTGAAGGATATAATCCCAGAGCACTAAGAGTGAGGAAAAAAGAAAAATGAGACAGAGGTGAAGGGAAAGCAAGTACAGAATGATACATTATAGACCCTGCCAGAATGTCATGAAGAAATAGAGCCAATTGGTTAATTATGTGGGACAGAGACTGCCATGCAAAATTATCCTGCCCTAGAGCAGTGTGAAAAAAAAGAGTGAGGAGGTACATACTGGCTCCTTCCTGTCTCTTGCCTCTCATTGATCTGATTTCACACCAAAGGGACCTACTTTCCTCTACACTTTTAGCTGTATGCTCTGCCCATTTAGGCTGCTGTTAGGGAAGCCAGAACCCACACCATGCAAGGGCGATGCTTCATCTAAACCCAGAACTGCAGAGAAAAGTCAGATCTTCATGATCAGGCAGGTCACTGGTGCTCCTGGAGTTTCCATTTATTCAGGAACCATGGACGCTGTGATAAAGCCCAGCTCTCATGTTAAGGGAGTCTGTGAAAGCTGACAGAGATGTGGGGATAGCAACAGGGAATGGAGCTTCCCTGGGTGCCAAGTAAGGCTACCGAATTTGAGGAAGATGATAAAATGAGTGTGACCCAACATGTATCACTACCATATTAAACCAAGTTCATCTACAATGATTTCACTAATCTTGCTCTCAGTCAATCCAAAATCTTCTCATCTCTTCTGAGTTCAAAACACATAACATGGCCTATAAATCCTGCACAGCTGATACCTGCATACCTGCCCAAATTCACTTTGGGTTTATTCTTTCTGTCCTGGTTCCTGCTGCCTTCATTTACTCCTCTAACACACTCCTGACTAAGAGCCTTTCCAGTACTCAATGGCCTAGAATGTTATCTCTTCCTCAGCCCTGAACCCTGTGGCTAGGTAGGTTCAACCTCCCTATCCTACACTCTGAGATCCTGTTCAGAGGCCAGTTTACCATAAATTTAATGAATTTTTAACTTTCAGGGCTCTTACTTACACAGGCTACTTCCAAGCTCCTATACCAAATTTTGTGTTAATAATTTTTAATTTTAAAAAATAAAAATTTCAAAAAATTTTAAGCTTTAGTCTCCCCCAAAACTGTATCTTTGCAGCCCTTGCTAAGGAGATGACTCATAGTGGTGTCATTGGGCATTACTAATGGTTACTCTGTCCTGCTTGTTAAAAGGAAGCTCCTGTTTGGCTCGCTTTTTAAGTCTCAATTCCAAGCCCAGAGCTTTATCATCCAACAGACATTCATTGAATGAAGTAAAATAGAAGTACAGAGCTCAAGTATTGCTATGTGACAGACACAAAGGAAGCCATTAAAGAGTAAATGGGAAGACTGACACTTTATTTGGCCCCACGGAACTTGAGGTGATTAAGATCCAAAGCTGAAGATTTTAAGCCAGGGACCTGATAAGGGATTGCCAAGAGTCTGACTATCACTGGTAGGATGGGACAAGGAAGGATTTTGGAGAGGCATAGGCATCACAAACATGTTACTATGCTATTGCTAGTAGAGTCAAAATAAAACAATGAATGCCAAGTTCTCATCATTTTTTTACCTCCATCTGGGATAACAATATGTTATTAAATTAAACAAGTGTTAAAGTTAGAAGTCTTAATAGGTTGGAATAAAAAGTGGAGAGCAAGACACAATACAGAGATATGTAGGACCAGTTGCATGTAAGTCCTTGAGCAGGGAAAGTAAATAGGAAACTCAGGGAGATGGACACTCGGCTGAAGGTGATAAGCAATAACTGGCTTTGAGTTACATTAAATCCTTACAGATTAAGGCAAATGATGGGCAAGCCAGAAGTACTAGTTGGATGAATGGATAATTAGACAGATAGATGATAGATAAATAGACAGATAGGATTAGCTCCAACTTTTGTAGTACTGACTTCATTCTAAGTGTTGTTCCAAGTCATGTGTATTTATTAAATTTACGTACACTCACAATAACACTGTGAATTAATACCATTGTTTTCCACTTTTTTGAAGTGCAGAACTGAGGCAAAAGCAATTATGTTCAAGTTCACACAGCATGTATGTGGTGGTGAAGGTGAAATTCAAACTCATGAAATCTGGTTCCAGAGTCCACTCAATTAACATGTACATATTACTTCATATAGACATATGGATGATAAATATATAATGAGGGAAATTAGAATATTTCCTATGTCACTGCCTTCACTCTGGTACTTTATTTGACAGTCACTTAGGTGAGGCAGAATAAATCCTGGGCTAAGTGACTAAACTAAAAACCTTGTGACTAACAGGAATCAGAATGCATACCCAGTTTCAGTTAATTTAACATTTCATGCTAATTCAGCAATTAAGGCTTTTTGAATGCTTTATAGTTGCTTGGAAATGGAATTAACTGCCTTTTAAGGTGGTGTGCCTCCTGTGACGGGAATATTCAAGCAGAGGTCCAGTCAATGTTCCTACTCTCTTGGTGTCACCTTGAGAAGCAGTGTCTCCATTTTTGAGGCCTAGATGCTCATTATCAAGCCCTTTGAAAAAACAGTAGGTGTGCATACATGTGTATAATATTGGGGACGTTTTAATAATTAGGACCTGAGAAGATTTGGTATTGGACAAGTAGTTTTTAAATATTTGGATTTTTATTTCAAGTTTTGAAGCCATAGGTCTTTCTTAACACACTATAACAATGCCAGCATGGAATAAATATTCCTAATAAGTTACAATAGTGGGTAAGAATGCAGGCGCTGGACTCAGTGCTTGGGTTAAAGACCCTACTCCCAATTATGAACTGTGGGATGGTGGGTAAATCACTTGGACATTGTATGCTTTGGTTTTATCCATTATAAATTGTGACAAATGATATATCCTACCTCTTAAGAGTTGCTTTGAGAATGAAGTAAGATAAAACAAAGGGCACAATAAACTATCCTGGCATGTTGTAACTACTCAAGTAATGTTGGCTATTATTATTTACTAAGGTAGTAACTGTACATTTGCAAAGAAATATGCATAATATATACAAATGCCACCTGAAGTTTATCCAATCCAAATGTTGAATTGATGTGCTATTCAATGCTGCATTTCAGCTAAATAAAAAAGTCTAAAGGAAATACCTGAAGTGACTAAGAAATAATGAGAAAAGTGTAGTATGCTGTATAATTACAGTGTAGGATCTTAATTAAGCTGGTAATTCCCAAATGGCATGATTTTGAGACAGGTCATATTATCTGCAGTTTACACTTGAGCAGCTGAAGACAAGGAAGGTTAATGACTTGCCCAAAGCATCCCCAGTTTCTTAGCAGCAGACCTAGGACTGGCACTCAGAGTCCGGCAGGCTGTGCTTTATTCATGCTCACTACCAAGCCAGCAGGAAGAAAGAAGCAGAGGTTTCAGTCATTTTCAAATAACATGAAGCATTTTAAAATTGGATTAGGGTAGCAAGAAACCATTTGAGGTCATGCTAGAAAACAGGCTGAATGATCAAATGGGCTTTCAAAAATGTGCATAAGAGAAAGCAAACTCACCAAAGAATAAAGACAGGACAAGAAAGTAGACTGAGAAATAAACTGGGCTCAGTGGTGCATGTCTATAATCCCAGAGACTTCAGAGGCCGAGGCATGAGTGTCACAAGTTCTAGGCCAGCCTCAGGAATTTAGCTAGATGCTAAGTGACTTTGTGAGACCCTATCTCGAAATAAAAATAGAAAAAAGATATGGATTGTAGTTCAGTGGATAAAGCACCCTTAGGTTCAGTGCCTAGTACCAAAAAAAAATTAAAAATTAAAAAAGGAAATAGACCAAAATAGATGAATATGGATAATATAGCTAGCTGTAATCTTAAATTTGTTGAACTCATACTTAAAATTCATATATCAAGAAAAAACTAAGTGAAAATCTTTAGGTCAAAGCTTTGAAGGAATAGCTTTTGACTTAAAGAAATATTTGGTATACTTAGAAAACCATGAACTTGGAAAAAAGTCTTTTCATGAGGTAATGGAATATTATTGAAGTTGATTCAGGTGTCTAATTGGCCTTACTTAGAAAGAAATCTGATGTTAAAGAAATTTTGGAAGTAAAATTTCAATCATTTAGTTTATCCCACATCCCTCAAATTGCTATATTAAATTTAAAAAAGTGTTTTTCTTAAAGTTTTTCACAGAAGACATTCTAAGAATTCTAAGATTCTCCAAGTAGTCTGAACTATTTTGTTCATTTTGACAAGGATTCATTTGTATACTAAGGAATTAGTGATTTAAATAAGACGGATTCCTATTTGGATATAAACGTCAGACAAATCTATTAATAATTCATGTTTCTTAGCATGGACTGTTGGACTATTTTTAAAGATGATACAATTGATTTTCAGTTTAAAAACATTTTTTAATTTTACTCATTCACTCTCGCTAGCCTACTGCACCTTTCTTTGTATGTCTACTCCCAGTATTAATTATCCAGAATGAGTAAGATTTGTTTTTATAAAAATAGAAGCTGTTTAGGAAAGAATAAATGTGGTGTCAAAGAGCTCTAAGTTAAAATTTGTGTCATTTAAGAATAGGTTTATTGTTGAACCTTCTATGCTTTAGGTCCTTTTCTGTCAAATAGGTATCATAATAATACAAGGATTGTGAGAATTAGATATAACAAATGGAAAATATAGAGTGCATCTTTGAAGCACCTTTTATTAATTATTGTGGTGTTGTTATATACACCTTAACTTGGTAGAGTTAGAAGATCTCAGAGATTGTAATATGGAAAACAGAAAAGTTAAACTTTCACACATGTGATCTTTGTTATCAATAGAGAAAGCATACTGGTATACAAACAGCTTTACTTTTTCTTTCACTTTCCTACTATGTCTTAAAGGCTTCTGGAGCAGATGCCCTGGAGTTAAATTTATCGTGTCCACATGGCATGGGAGAGAGAGGAATGGGACTGGCTTGTGGGCAGGTAAGGACCTCGACAGCTGCCACTATGTATGTCAGTGTGACATAACAGGCCTCTGCATGGATCATTTCTGTACCTTAGGCAAGGAGATGCATGGATCAGATGACTGGCTTGAGACTTCCAGGTCTGCATTGTTTAAATATTTAGTGCTTAAAAAGTGGAAAATGAGGGATGCTGAAATTACAGCAACTGTTTAGTTTTATTGAGGAAAATATCACATTATGTGCTTGACAGGAAGTAATATCATAACAAATAGTTTTTAAAAGCACTAAAGCAGAATTAGCTGATTTCAAATGCAATGTTCTTTATTCATTCCTGATGCTGATCCAGTTTCCCTGGGGCAATATACTGTACAAAATGCATTGTTCGTAGTGATTTTGTAGTAAATGGGGCACAGCACAAATTGCATTTTACATTTTTTAGCATATGATCATTATTCCCTAACTGTGTTTGGGGAGTTACAAAAAGACTTTGATGCTATTTTTATTTTTGGATACAATAAATGGAAAATTCATGCTAAAATACTTTCAAAAACCTAATGAATAAAATGTGAAAGAATATGTTAACAAATAGAAAATGCTGCATCTTTATGTAACAAGATACAGGGTTGTATGTTAAGGAGCAGTATAAAAGCTTAATGAAGAAAAATAAAAAATAAAAAAGGTGAGTATTTTCATCTAATTTTACTTTTAAGTCCAGAGGAGAATGGTATGAATTACCTAATATGAAATAAAATTTCTGACAGATTATCTAGTCCTACAAAGTTTACTTATATAAGTTCACATCTGGCCCACAACTTGGTGCATAGTAGGTACTCAACGTTTTTTTTCCTTTTTTCTCAAATCATTAAATTGATTTGAATAAAACCCAGAGGCCATTAATTTAGGAGAACAAAAACTTCTGCTTATTGAAATGAACATGGGTTGCTATTTTCATATTAGCATTCAGAGAGGTTTTTAAAGTACTTTGTAAATATTTAATTAGCATTCTGAATAGATTTGTGACTTAGGAAGAAATCATTCTTATGTAGCAGCTAGAGAGGAGAGGCAAATATTTTTCAAGTATAAAAAATTATATATATATATTTTTCAAGTATATTCTCTTTTCTACTCACAACAGGTTACTCAGAAGATCAGTCAGTATGTAACAGAACCATAACTCACAATTACCCAGTGGGAAAAATAGCATTATATCAGAGTCACATGATGAGTTAACAATCAGTGTGTCTAGATGTGTAACTTGATTAAAACAAGGAAGACTGCGAGGATAACTAGGAAAAGACCCAGAACAGGACCTGAGTCAGCACCCTCTTCCCATCTCCAGTCAATGCTGTCCCTTTACCCATTCCACAGTCTGAACCTCAGAGCCCAAATGCTTTATAGTTACATATATAAAAATAGCTATGGAGAATTTAAATCTATTGACTAATTTGTTGAGGAAGGATACATTCTAATATTTATCTCTTGCCACAAGTGTAACAATTCTTTTGAAAGCATTGCTCAAATCCCAGCTGGGTTTATTTTTTTTTAGAATAGACCTTGCTCTGTGAGCACCTATGAACTTACCCAGCTGTGAAGTGTCTGAGGTGTATCCTCTCTAGAGAATTATTTAGCCACATAAATTTTTGCACAGCTTTTAGCTGAATGAGAATGTCAAATGCTGAAATTTTGCAGTCAGAGATAATCATTAAGATTTCTAGAACTCTTAGAAAACATTTGTTCCCCAAACTGTGATGTCTTGGCTGAAGGAAATGTGGGAACATTTGCAGTTCACTTATTAATTATAATTCTAAAACTGAAACCAATTCTTTTTATTGCCCTAGTTTAGAATTTTTCTTTTGAATTATATTTTTGTCTAAATTCTCTCAATGAAAAACAAATTTAATCATTTTTGGTACAACATAATTTTGAATAATTATATTAGGACATACGACTTTTCAATATTTTAAGTGAAAGGATATTAGTGCAATTTTTTTAAAAACTGCATTACTAGGACTCAACTGTTTTAAAGTGGACTTACGTACACCTGGGGCTTATTCACTTTTCCCTCTATCTCCTTTTGCTTTGCTCTGTGTACCATTCATTCCCATTGCTTCTTCCTTGCTCCCTAAGCTCCAAAATCTTGAACACTTGCAAGTTTTTGTGATGGGGAATTTGTGCTCAGTGTTACAGGACCGAAGAGCCAAATGGATTTGCATTCCATTTGTTCAGAATATCTGTGTGCCAAGCACAGAATTGTCTGCATTGTTAGAGCCTAATAAATGTTTCCTCAAGAATGAGACACTGATGTTTTCTTATATAGTAGAGTTTCCTCTCCAAACACCTGTTATATTTTCTCCTTTATCTTAGTCTTGTCACAAATATTTAATAAGCAAATAATACCACTTTAGTACCTGAAAGATTTTACATGTATATAATCAGCATAAATTATATTTAATAATTAAAATTGTGAAATTTATGAAAAGGAAGAAGTATAACCTCTACCCTGTGACGTACAGCCATCATAGACATATAGATTTATTAAATTTGTTGAAATAAAAGCTCAAGCTGACCTTTATAATTTGAAGTGTATGCTTTCTACTAAGTGAAACTCCATATAAAATCTTAAATGCTTCAGCAATGCTCAGTGTTTAAAGGCACTTTCATTCTATATTTTTTCCATCTATAATTTATGTCACCTGGATCAAACCACTTACTCCCCTAAAGTTTGTTTCCCTCACTAAAGTGTAGGATTTGAAAGAGATGATCTAGAGTTTGAACCACTGTTAATGAATTTGGATTTCTTTACCTAATACTTTTAAGAGGCAGCCAAAGATGTTACTTCTCTGACTTTTATAGGAATCCCATTGTTCAGTGGTTTGAATACCTTTATTTTAGGTGTGATTACTAAATAGTGCACAACTATATCACTTACAAAAATTTTTGGATGGAAATTTCCAGAATGATCATATAAGCAGGGGGAAGATTTGCCTGGCTTTACAGGCAAGGGCCAGAACCAAGATGGTGATGCTTCTGTTAATATTGCTTATAACTGACTACCTCACTAGACCATCCCTTTATTTACTACCTCACTAGACCATCCCTTAATTGCATAGAATTTCTCAACACTGAAATGTTCAATCTAACAGTCTCAGAATCAGTTTTGTCATCAGGAAAACACATTTTCCTGCTTTCATGATGATTTAGTTAGGTAAGAATGAAAAGGTTTAAAAGTGGTTAGTCTAAAAACGTTCAGGATCTGAAATGATTATTATTTTTAATAAGATCCCCCAAAGTGGTTCTTCAATATTTCCCTCCTGATCTGTTCTTTGTCTAAATTTAATTTACGCAAACTATATGTTATTTTTTTTAAAAAAAAAGGAAGAAAGAGCAAGGTTTTGTTTTGTTTCAACATGCCAGCATTTTTTCATGAGGAATTAACAACAAATTATTAATCTTATCCTTGCCAGAGAGCAGATGTCTGTCATTAGGAAGAGAATCCAAAACTAAGTACAAGGACTGCATTGCCCCAGATGTGCTAGAATTTCCCCTGGGAAATAAAGCCTTCCTTCAGCAGCTGGGGTAACAGACCCTTCCTCTCATGTGCAGTCCATTGTCCAAGGAGTGATTACCACGGCCCTGCCTGGATCCAGTCTCTGGTAGAGGTCTGTGGAGGGGGCAATATAAAGACACCTCTTTTTTTTTTTTTTTAAATATTTATTTTTTAGTTGTAGGTGGACAGAATATCTTTATTTTATTTTTTATGTGGTGCTGAGGATCGAACCCAGTGCCTCATGCGTGCTAGGCGAGCACGCTACCACTGCGCCATAACCCCAGCCCCTAAAGATACCTCTTTTAAAGCCACAAGAGAAGTCACAGTATTTCCTATATTTTTGAGAGAATTGAAATACAGGAACTCAGGAGTATGAGAAATCCCAAAGATTAGAAAAAAGGAGTGTGAGAGCCCTACCAGTAGTAAAATGCAACAAACAGAAGCCAGAGTGGCTTCCCTGGCGTTGGGAGGTCCAATCACTGCTGAGTTCCTTTGCTTTTAAAAAGTCAAGTATTGAATAAGACCTTTCAGTCAAGTATTGAATAAGACCTTTTCTGCTCAGACTTTTGGTTCCTCTTTTTCTTCAGACTTAGCCCCTACAAGGTAAAGTGAATTGCTATGTGATCCTACATGTGATGTTCAATCTTGTTCTAGACAGCATGACACATGCAGGTTGAGGCTAGAGAGCTGGAACTTGAGTTCTGTGGGTTGACTGGATAAGCATGGACTTGGCTATGTTGGCTTCCTTGGGCTGAGCTCCTCAACATTGCAGTTACAGATTTAGAAATAATTGTGCTGTGAAATAGCAAAGTCTCCTGAAGAAACATGGGAAATGGCTGCATGGTATAAACTTCTCCAAATGTGACTGAAATCTGATCTTACCATACACATTGTATTTATTCTGTTCTCTTTTTCTTGTGACATTATAATTTTTGAAGTTCTTTTAAATTATCAACTTGTTTATGAGAAAACATTTTTGGAATAAAAAAGCAATATTTGCTTTATGCTGTATTATGTTGCCCATTTTTTTATTTGATTTTAATCTTCAGTCATTTTCATAGACATGGGTGCTTGCATAAGTAGATAACAACAGGAGATCTGTAAGAGGCATTTATGTAACTGCCAATATTTTGCCTAAAGCTGATTCTCTATGAGTTTTTCAATTGTAGTTATTAATGTTGGTTAATGATATAAAATGATTTCTTCTTTTAAAAATTATAAATTTTTAGTAGAATGAAACACCATATAAATCTAAAAAGATCATTTCTAAGTCAAGGAATACTGTTTTTGAGTGGCCAACCTCAATGTGGCTATATAGAACATTATATATAGTAATAAAGAGGCATGTATTCTGCTGTATGTTTTTAGGAAAAATAACTAAGTATATATTTTTAAAATTAATATGGTTTTCATTGTACTATTTTAGAAATCAAAGCATTGCTAAATATTTTAAAATGTCATTCTCAAATGTTATTGTCACCATCACAATGAGTTTGAGAAATATAGCAGAATTCACTATATGATTGTTGACTATAGCATGAAGATGAACTAAAAACGTCATTGGCCTAAGGAGACAGAGATGAGGTAAGCAAGTGGAGAGGCTATGATCTTAGTCTGTGATATCATGAAGAGTTTGGATAGCATGTCATACCAAAATACTATATGTCAGCATGGCAGAGGAGAGACAAGTGGGAAACCAAGATTATTATGATATGAATCCTAACAACAAATTGGAGAGTCCAGTCATGGGATCCAACTAGTATTAGAAGAACTGGAAGACAGAACAGTCATGTATCAAGAACTCAAGAGTAAAGGTGACTTCATATTGGCAACACTGGAAGAGAAAAATAGTTTTTAGCAGCAAAGAGAAAAGGTAGGAGATTTCAAGGTAAGAGAGGATAATGAATAAGACAAATCAAAGGGAGGCAAATCAAAGAAGCACCACTTTTACAAAGACCTTAAAACCAAGGTACTTCTGTCTTGGAAAGTTTTACATACTGCCTGTTGGGGTCAAAGCAGGCTTTACAGTATAACCAATTCAAGGTTTCCAGCTGGAATAGGTGAGCCAAGTTAGAGAGGGGCAACATGAATGAATGCCTGGCCAGCATGCTCTTACAGTAGCAGTATTGATGCATTGCTACTTTATGGTTATTGTCTCAGTTATACCATATATTTGGGGTTCATTTATCAGTCTGTCAGGCAAATCCAATGCAATGGAAGGTCAAGAAAATAGGCATATTAAAACCATGACACTTTGATTGAAAATCAGAAACCTTTTGGTTGTCACCACCATTAGAAATCCACATTCTTAGAAACCATTACAAACCCCCAAATAAACATAAGGTGGTGCTTATGGGAAATTGCAAATTCTACAAATGCAAAGTCAGCCTTGACATTGAGTCCATTGGAGAGATTTTAATGATAGTCATAATTTGTAGCTAACTTTGTTTTTGTTTTCTCACCAAAAAATACTTTACTCATGAGGAATAATATTGATATTCCTGTAGAACATGCACTGATATCTGTGATTCTGGTAGTTTTGGCATACTTTCCCCCACCTTTACCACTAAGCTTATATTAAAACCTTTCTTTTAAATGCAGCCATTCTCATTTTAAATTGTTTAAAACAAAAGATTTAAAACTTAAAACATACAATTTTTTATGTACCTCAGCAAAATAAAGTCCCTGTATAATAAGACCACAGCTAATATACTACTCTGGTGAAACATGTAAAACTTTTTCCTGTAAAATCTGAAAAAAGATGTCCATCCATACCATTTCTACTCAAAATAATGTTGGAAGTTCTTACCAGAGCAATCAGGTGATAGAAAAATAAATATATAAAATGTGTCCATATAGGAAAAGAAGCTATCGCTGTTTGCTGATTATGTGATTGTTTATATGTAAAAAATTTATATATGTATATATACATATGTCTATATGTGTGTGCACATGTAAATCTATATGCCCTAAAGAGTATACCATAAAAGAAAAAATTTTATATGCAATAATGAATATAATAAACTTGCAGGATCAAAATCAACACATAAGAATCAGCATTTCTATACACTAACAACAAAACATCCAAAAAGAGAAATAAAAAGAATAATTTCATTTAAAATAGCTACCAAAAAAATAAAATACATATACATATATTTAACCAAGAAGTTAAAATATCTGAAAACTCTAAAGCATTAATGGAAGAAATTGAAGAAGACACATATAAATGGAATGTTACCCCATGTTCATGAATTAGAAAAATTGATATTGTTATAATGTCTGTATTATCCAAAGAGATCTACAGGTCCAGTGCAATCTCTATCAAAAGTCTAATGTCGTAAAAATGTAAAAAATAATCCGGGCGCGGTGGCTCAAGCCTGTAATCCCAGCACTTAGGGAGGCTGAGACAGGAGAATCGCGAGTTCAAAGCCAGCCTCAGCAAAGGCGAGGCGCTAAGCAACTCAGTGAGACTCTGTCTCTACATAAAACACAAAATAGAGCTGGGGATGTGGCTCAGTGGTCGAGTACCCCTGAGTTCAATCTCCAGTACCAAAAAAAAAAAAAGTAAAAACTAATCCCAAAATCCATAAGTAACTGTAAAAAAGAAATAAAAATCCTGAAGAGCCTAGGCAGTCTTAAGCAAAGAGAACAATTCTGGAAGCATCGCATTGCCTGACATCAAAATATACTGTGAAACAATAGTAATTAAAACAGCAAGGTATTTTTATAAAAAATAGATGAGTCAGCCAATGGAACAGAACAGAGTACACAAATGAACCCCATCATCTATCAGTTGACATTTTTACAAAAGTAACAAGAACAAACATTGGGAGGAAGACAGACTCTTCAGCAATGGTTCTGGGAAAACTGATATCCATATGTGCAGCATATAAAAAATCAGTTCAAAATGAATTAAAGACTTAAACATAAAATCTGAAACTATAAAACTAATCAAAGGAAATGGGGGTCACGATACTGATCTAAGCAAAAATAAATATTATTTTTTCAAAAATTTAATCAGAAAAACATAGCAATAAAAACAAAAATATACAAACTGGATTACTTAAATAAAAAGCCCCTGAACAACAAATGAAAAAGTTGCACGGGGAAAAGGCAATCTGTGGATCAGAGAAAAATATTTGCAAGCCTGTACCTGATACGGGGTTAATTTCCAAAATATAAAAACAATCTAATTAAAGATGAGCAAGGGAACTGAATATACATTCCTCAAAAGAAGACATCATAAAACATTAGGGAAATGTACATTTAAACTACAATGAGATGTCACTCCATACCATCGCTGTCATCAAACAGACAAAAGATAGCTGTTGGTGAGGATGACAAATGGAGAGACAGGACCTTTATACACCGTTGGTGGGAATGTTAATTAGTATGACCACCATTGGAAACTATGGAGGTTACTCAGAAAACTAAAAGGAGAGCTACCATCTGACCAGCAGCCTCACTTCGGGGTTTACCTAAAGATTCGAAATCAGTTTGCTGAGAATATAGGTGCACTCTCATGTTTATTTTAGCACTGTTACCTTAGGTGCCCATCACAAGGTGAATGGATACAGAAATTATGATAAATTAGAACATTATGTGAAGGAAAGCAGACACAAAAAACAAATAGTACATGTCCCTACTATGCATGAGGGACTAAAATGACTGAATTTAAAGAACAGAGCAGAGTGGTGCTCACCAGAGGCTGGTGAGGAGTTGGGAAAATGGGAAGATGATGGCCAAAAGAAACATTGACTCAATCAGGCAGAAGAATTTTTTTTTTGCTTTGAGATATATTGTACAATGTTGTTAATACAATGAGTGTATTATACATTTTTAAATTGCCAAGAAAGTAAATTTCAAATGATCTGATCATAGAAATTAATAAGCATTTAAGGTAAGATATGTTCACTAGCTTCATTTAATCATTTTACATGCTATTAATATAACATCACTTTGTACCCTATAAACATACACAACTATAATTTTTTAATTTATTATTTTTAAAAATGAAAATAAAAAATTAAATGTTTGACATCAAACATTAAATATCCATTATCTCTATAAAAATTGATGTAGAATAAAGTGAAATACAGTTTTTCCAGTAGATAGCAAATAAGGAAGTGCTTTTTGAGGCAACTACAATGAAAGTGTGGTCATCATGATAGACATATATTCCAAGATAATAATTCAGAAAGGATTTTTATGTTGAATAAAAATCACATTTATTCAGTCAGCTCCTATTGTGGTTTTGGCCTTTGTACTAGGTATTTCTACACATGGGATTACATTTACTTTTCCATCAGCTTTGAGGGGGAAGATAGAACATGCCTCACATTACCAACGAAGAAACTGAGTGATAGTGACTTTACACCTCATTGAATCCCCAGAGATTAATGTAATTCTAGCCCATGATAGGTGTTTGGCAAATAAGTTTTGGACAGAAGGAAAGAAGGGAGGGAGGGAGAGAGGAAGGAAGGAAACTTTCATACAAAATTTTGTTGTGGCAGTGGCAACCAGAAGATCCTGAGCAGGTCTGATCATGAGTCTGACTTAGTAAAGCAGACTTGATCTGCTATAAGTAGAGAAATTGCATTGCAAATAATTTTTCTGTCTTCCATGACCAATCTCAATACTTTGTTCTTATATTGTTTACATTTTCACCCCATTTTCAGCTTCATGTGTTTGATTTCTTCAATCTTTATTTTTAATTCACTCTCAGTAAGTTAGTCCAGAGATGCATACTACACATATAGACATATTATTCCCATTCCCAGTGCCCTTGAAAGAAGTGCATTTACTTTTCAGATATACCATCTTTGGAACTCAATAATTGCTCTTGTTTAAGAAGAATATATTCTTTACATTTTGTATAGGATTTGAGAGAATGAAAGTCATCAAAAGGCAGACTATTCTCGCAAATCTATTGTCCTATATAAACAAGGTCTGTATGCTGGAATGAAGGAAGAGAAAGAAAATGCACTGCACAGCCCAACCTGGGCTCCAGCAGGATTATGGGATGCAATTTGCAACTGTCTCAAGGCCAATTGCCAATTTTGACAGAACAGTTGTATTTTATAAATTCCCCTAATGACTCCTTGCACTTTGAGAGAAGGTACTATAGCTAACACCTGCTATATTCTTACTGTTGACTAGGCTGTGACCCAAGGGCTAATTCTTTTAATCCTCATAGCAACTATGTGATTTATTTTCTATTATAGCCCCATTTTACAGATGGGGAACCCACAATCAAAGTATAAGTATAATGTGACAGGGTCACACAGCAGGTAAGAAGCAGCATCAAGAATCCAACCCTGGCCATCTGGTTGAAGAGCCACTGCACCTTCTCAAGAAAAGAATGTCAAAGACGTTCCTAGCCTTATCAGCCATACAAATAATTAACATATAATGATGCATCTTTGTTGGAAGATAATTCTACTGTGCTTTTGGGGTTTATGGAAGTTATTCCATGTGGATTGGGGATGTGGCTCAGTGGTGGATCACTTGCCTGGGATACATGAGATCCTGGGTTCTATCTCCAACACCACACAATTAATAATAATCATAAGAAAAATTAGTCAAAATATTCAAAAAGCTTCTTCATATAAAACAATTGATAAAAAATAATCAGGTGATTTTAATTTTTATGTGATTTTAATATTTTCAGCTCATTTCCAAAGACAAGCTCTAACATTTTCTTAAAATCTCCAGGTATAGTTAAAATATGGTGTGATTTTTCCAGTTATTGATGTTAATCATCAAGGTCTGATTTTTTTAAATCTATTTTTTAAAAATTCAAATTTAACATCACCCATCCCATAAGAGAGTATATATGATATCAGACATTAAGAAACTACACCAGGCAGAGAATAATTATTGAAGAGAAGCTGGGTTGGGATGGGGGAGCCCACAGAGGTTCCCTGAGACTTAATTCAGCCTTTCTTCCAATGCTGGAAGCACTAAATATGCAGAACGCCTTCCAGCCCCTAAGTGCGTCTCCTGCCCCGCTGCCACCCCCAGCCCTACCCCTCTGCAATCGGGAGATCATTAAGCCGTCCAGGCGATGGGGAGTATTTTCATATAGCTGTTGCCCTTTATAGCAGCCTGGCAGCGAGTGACCATAATAAATTATGCTCTGCTCTGTGAGACTGTGACACAATGCACTGGAGGAACAGCGGGGGTGTTACAAAATCCATTATTTGAAATTTTTGTTTCTTTTTCTTACTAGATTCCATGCTGCTTTTTTCCTGTCATCTTGTTCCTTTTTTTCCTATCTATTGTTTTCAGAGTTTTGTGTCTGACAGTTCTTTTCTACTGTGGGTTTTGTCCTTTTTGTTACCTTGTTTTTGCCTCTGTGGGCTCCCCCTCCCCTTGATACTGTGTGTTCTGAGTCTCATTTTCCTTTTCTGTCATGCAGTCGTTTGCCTTACTTTTCTTTCTCTTTCTGCCTTATTGTCTCATATAATACAGAAAAAACAAATTCTCTTTTTGTCTGCATGCTTTTACATGGTGTTATATAGTTGTCATTTTCCCTTCAGGATAGGTTCACTGCACCGTATGCACTATTCGTTTTGGTTCCAAGAATTCCAAACACATGTCCAGAGGAGTACCAAGGCTAATAGCAAAAACAACAACAAAACAAAAACTGGTAGAACAGTTTATTTACCAGAACAGCATGGACCTGCTTATTCCCTATAGATTGATTCACACAGAATCTGTAAGTTTTGTTACTAATTTCAGATTATTCAATATTTTCATCTTTGCTCCAAGAGGAAGTCCATTCCAAAGAGGTGCTATTTTAACATTAATCTTGCAAGTCCAACTATCTGCTCATTCCTTTCTTGTTTTTCCAACTGATGAATACAGCCTGAAAAGATAGTTTCGGTAGATGGAAGATCACTGACTCAGTTAATTTGCTAGTTACTAGTTAAGCAGCTACTACATGGCAGGCCTCGTGCAGGTGTTGGGGATGCTGGACACCATAAGTTTTGTTCTATCCTTTTATATGCTTTAGCTGGTTTTGTCTATCATACCCAATTTCTCTCCCTCTTCTGTGGACACATCACATTGTGTTTTGCTATCCTACCTAGAGCTCCTACATTCTATTTAGAGTTATTTAAGAAGGACTACTGACTTCCCTGCCTGAACTCACTGTATCAGATTAGAAAGCTCTCAACCTTCTTGGCAGTGAACATCCAAGACTGTGCCAGAGTTTGCAACCCTATTTTTATATTGCAGTTAAAATTAAAATCAGCAACCCTACCTCTGATAGCTATGGACTTTTGTCATATTTGTGGCAGCTGCATGTAACTGAGTTGCTATGCATATTTACTAAATATCAATGCATTAATCAAGATAGAAATTGAGCTCTTTCCATCACAGTATTTAGTCATGTGTTAATTTTATGTTTTTCTCTCTGTTTGCTTTTTGTGGCCTCTTCAATCTTTTTTTTTTTTTTTTGTAAATGTACTTTCTTCTAATTCCGTTAATTCTGAATTTCTTTTGATTTTCTGTTTCTATCTTTGACTCCTTTTCTTCCTGTCTTTTTGCTTTATTGTATTCCAGGTTTATTGCTGTTATTTTCAGTTGTTATTTTATTTATTTGTTTATTGGTACCAAGGATTGAACCCAGGGAACCCTATTACTGAGCCAAATCCCCAGCCCTTTTTATTTTTTATTTTGAGACAGAGTCCTACTATGTTGCTGAGGCTGGCTTTGAACTTGGATTCTTCTGCCTCAGCATCCCAAGCTGCTGGGATTAAAGGAGTGAACCCCTGCACTTGGCTGTAGTTGTTATTTTGAATAAGAGTTGTCATAGTAGCTTAAAAATTAGTTTACCATTTTCTACCAAGAGCATGATTTCTTCTGTGCCTGTATTCATTTCTTTTCTATTTTAAATCTCCCTCCTCTCCCTTGTGTCTCCAAATTTCTATTTAGAGTTTCATTCATTCCATGATTGTTTTTTCTCTTTTCTTGCCACTTTGAATTCTGTACCTGAACTTTTTTCTCTGTCAGGTTCATATTTATTTTATATTATTTGTTCTAATTAGTTATACATGACATCACAATGCATTTTGACTCATTGTACACAAATGGAGCACAACTTCTAATTTCTCTGGTTGTACATGATGCAGAGTCACACCATTTGTGCAAACATACATCTACCTAGGGTAATTATGTCTATTCTATTGGTTTTATTTTTAAAGCAAATATTGGTTCCTTTAATATTTTCCAAATGCCGTGGAAACAACTTGTTTTATTTTTACTAATTGGCCTTTCAGAGTGAACTTTAACTTGTAGTTCACAGGACTAAATTACTTGTCCCATCAGCTTCAAGATGAAGTAAAATCCTTATGTTAGACTCGGATATTTCACAATTCCAAGTTTATTTTCTACCAAGTTTGGGGAAGAGAAGACAGAGGAACGGACGTAAAGGGTTATGAAGATAGTTGTAAAAGTGAACGAGAGATAGTAGACTGACAGGAAGTAAATGTGGCATCTAGGTCACCTGCATCCTTCAAGAATATTACAGGGAAAATATTTATGGTGACAGAATAGAGGATGATTTGAGGAAACCTCCTGAGTGTCAGGACTTCATGTATTTCATTCCATTACATGCACTGACTTTTCTATAAGTTTGGGCTTTTATTCATTTTGTAACTAAACGGTTCTACCTTGATGAGACAGTGCTCCTATTTTACATGCCTTTGACATGGGACATTAATTTTTTAAATAAGGAGTATCAGTCACTTTTGAATCTCCTATTGCACCTTTATTGACCACATTCCACTGATAATTTAAACACTTGAGTAACTGATATTTTAAAGTCAGTATACAAAACAACTCTGAACAACTATGTCATATGTTTTTAGTTTTCTTCTAATTTTTTTGATCTACAGCCCATTATGAATTATTGAAGCTCAGTTCTGGGTGTGCCTTGACCAGTGTCAATTTTAATGCGAAGCCTATCATCTTTAAGAACAACCTCTTCAATAATAAGCTATTAATTTATTAATTTATCTTACTGACCCCCATAATCTAAACTTTTCGAGTATCTTGGCTATGTCAAATGGGGTAACTGACTAACAAAAGTTATATGTAAATATAAAAATGTTATGAGCCACCCACATTTCACTATAAATTATTAATATAAAAAAGGAAGTAAGTAAACTTGGAGGGCATTATGATTTGGATATGAGGTGTCCCAAAACTTGTGACCTAATTAGTCTATCCTAGTTTGAATGGACTGGGCTATAACTCTAAGTAGGTGGGGTATGGCTGGTTACTAAGGGCATGCCCCAGAAGTATTCATCTTCTCTGTGCCCCCAACTCCTGCTTTCTGGGCTGCCATGAATTGAGCAGTGCTCCTGCACCATGCCATTCTACCATGATGTTCTATTTTATCTTGGGCCCAGAGCAATGGACTTGGGCAACTGTTAACTGAACCACTGATCCATGAGCTAAAATAAACTTTCTAAGTTGTTTTTTCAGGTATTTTGTCATAGTGATGCAAAGCTTACTCACTCAGAGAGCTACATTGTTTTTTTAGTGGTAGTATTTGGTGCTAACCTTAAGATTAGGAAGTTGTTTAAGGTATTTTGTGCTGACGTTTATGTTTAATTATTTAATTTCTTCTTTCTCACCACTTGCATCCTAGCTAGTATTATAATGAAGCTCAACAGGAGATTTCAGTTTCCCCACAGCTGACTTTCTTTTCCTTTGGCCACCTTCCCTATCATTCTCACCTCTGTCCCATTCCCAGCCTGCTAGAGGTGTGACCTCCAGCTCTGAGAATATTTGCAGACTAAACTGAAGCTTAGAAAAGTTAAGCAACTTAGTTAAAATTCTACAGCCAGGCAACAACTCCCTACAGGTTTTCTGAGCCACAGGCCTGTACAATTAGCCACTACTCTGTTGCTCCTCTATAAAATGACATTAAATTGTACTATTTGCTCCTAATCTTGATATAAGAATGATTTTCTCACTGTATTTTTCTTATCATTATTTCATGAGAGCTTAGACAATGGACACAGAATTACACCCATTCAGCAGCAGAGGCATTCATTCTCATGACATAGATATCTTGATCAATATTGTTCTTGCCTTACCTTCTTAGCTTCCTTCTGCCAACCAGCCAGCTGAGATTGTGTCACACTTGTCTAATCTTGTGGCTAGGACTACATGCTTTCCAAGGGCAAGGTCTCTGACCTTCTCATGATATCCTTTCTATTACCTGGTACACTAATATTTTCCAAAGGAAAGGCCAAAGTTTTAAACTCTTATGAGTGAGCCTTCCAGGTGTTTCTGTTCAGTGCTACAGCTGTACCAGATGTTTCCCTCCACAATTCAGGAGGAAGGAAGGCAAGGCATCCTTCTTCTTTCCATGTTGGCCAAAATAGAAACATCTTTAAGTGTCTCCTGGCCTGTTTTCCTAGTAGTTCATTCTGTTTTACTTTTTTTTTTCTTTATGCACTAGATTTGGGCACCAGAAAAAAGGGTAACTTGGCCAAATCAGTGACTGTTTATTTTGGAGAATTCATCAATCACACGTACTTGAAAAGGTTTTGTAGAATTTTATAAATAATGTTCCCAAAGAGCTTATATTTTTATTGCGAATTACAATTCAACAACATTTAATCCCTTGTTATTGCTTTGTCAGACTTCTAATTGAATTATTCAAAACATGAAACAAAAGGAAAGGGTTGTAGATAGCACAGTAATATTAACAGAATTAGCAGAGTGCTGAGAATTATTAAAGAGGACATTATGTTTGTTAATCGGGCATTTAATTTTGCTTCTGTTTGTTGATATAAAACATCCTCTTGGAAAGGATTTTCTCAAAAACTTTAATTGTGACAATGCCTTCTTAACATCCTTGAATATACTGTACAAGCCAAAGCTGTTTGAAACCTAATTAGTCAAAAAGATTCTTAATTTTCCTTTTAACTAACTATAGAATGGCTGACCAGGATCCAGTCAGGTTGGTTTTTAGTATACAAGAGAAAGCAGGCTTTCCAGACTGACTTTAAACAATCAGAAGTACTAAAGATTTTAAGTTATTATAGACACACATGCACAAAGTACAACAAAAATTGACAAAACATAGAATATTTTTTCACCTTATTTTAGAAAGTCAGCATAATCTTTTTCTTTAATTTTTTTAGATGTTGATGGGCCTTTATTTTATTCATTTATTTATGTACGGTGCTGAGAATCGAACTGAGTGCTTCACATATGCTAGGCAAGCACTCTACCACTGAGCCACAACCTCAGCCCCAGCATAATCTTGATATTGAAAGATCACTGTGAGAAAATAAATTGAAGGCCAATCTCATGCAGGAACATACATACAAAATCCCGAACAAAATACTAACATGCCAAATCCAGCAACGCATGAGAAACAGTGAATATGGCATGACCACATGGAATTTATCTCAGTAAAGCATAGCTGGTTTAACCAATAATTTGTTTAAAAATCAATATAAATTATCATATTCACAGATTAGAAGAGGAAAATCCTATCATTTTAATAGATATAGAAAACATTTAATAAAATTCAACTTACACTCATAATTTTAAAAAAATCTTAGCAAACTGCAAATAGGAAGAACATTCTTAATATTATCAAAGATGTTTGCAAAACATCTGCAGCCAACATCAAACTTACAAGTGAATGAAATGTGGGGAGCATTTCTTCAGGATCAGAAATGAGGGTACCTGCTATTAGCATACCTATTTCACATTGCCCTAGATATACAATGCCAGTGTAATAAGACTAAAACAATAAGTTAAAAATAAAATAAACATATTAAAGATGAAAAATAAAAATATAAGGATTAAGGAAAATAACATTATTCACATATATTCTGATTAAATGCAGAGCAACTCTGAAAGAATCAAAGAATTGTTTCATGGATGTTCAGAAACCAGTAAAACCTGGAGTGGTGGTGCATGCCTATAATCCCAGCAACTGGAAAGGCTAGGACAGGAGAGTCAGGAGTTCAAGGCCAGCCTCAACAACTTAGTGAGAGCCTATCACAAAATAAAGCATCCATGGGCTCAACCTCCAGTACCAAAAAAAAGAAAAAGAAAAAAATAGACAAAGCACTCAATAATAATAATATGAAAGATTTATACAGCATGTATTTTGTGCTACATATTTTATTTTCTTCAATTTATTTATTTTAATTAGGTATACATGACAGCAGAATGCATTTTTCTTCATTGTACATAAATGGAGCACAACTTTTCATGTGCACAATGTAGAGTTGCACCAGTCGCACCATACATACATGTAAAGTCATACATGTACCTAGGACAATGATGTCCATCTCATTCCACTATTTTTCCTGCCCCCATGTACCCTCCTCGCCTCCCTCCCCTTTGACCAATGTTTCTCCATCTTCAAATGACCCCTCCTTCATTATGGATCAGCATGCACTTATCAGAGAGAATATTCAGCATTTGGATTGTGGGGATTAGCTTAGTTTGCTTAGCATGATATTCTCCAACTCCTTCCTTTACCTGCAAATGCCATAATTTTATTCTCCTTTAATGCTGAGCAATATTTCATTGTGTATATATACCACAGTTTCTTTATCCATTCATCTGTCAAAGGGCATCTAGGTTGGTTCCACAGTTTAGCTATTGTGAATTGATCTGCTATATACATTGAAGTGACTGAGTCACTGTAGTATGCTGTTTTTAAGTCCTTTGGGTATAGACCAAGGAGTGGGATAGCTGGGTCAAATGGTGATTGCATTCCAAGTTTTCTAAGGAATCTCCGTACTGCTTTCTAGATTGATTGCACCAATTTATAGTCCCACCAGCAATGTATAAGTGTGCCTTTTCCCCAACATCCTCCCCAACACTTATTGTTGTTTGTATTCTTGATAACTGTCATTCTGACTGGCGTGAAATGAAATCTTAGTTTTGATTTGCATTTCTCTACTTGCTAGAGATGTTGAATATTTTTCATATATTTGTTGATTGATTGTATATCTTCTGAGAAGTGTCTGTTCAGCTCCTTAGCCCATTTATTGATTAAGTTGTTTTCTTGGTGTTAAGTTTTTTGAATTTTTTATATATCCTACAGACCAGTGCTCTATCTGATGTGCATGTGGCAAAAATTTGTTCCCCAAATGTGGGCTCTCTTTACCTCATTGATTGTTTCTTTTGCTGAGAAGAAGCTTTTTAGTTTGAATCATCCTATTTATTGATTATTCATTTTGTTTCTTGTGCTTTAGGAGTCTTGTTAAAGAAGTTGGGGCCTAATCCGACGTGATGAAGGTTTGGGCCTACCTTTTCCTCAGTTAGGCACAGGGTCTCTGGTCTAATTCCTAGGTCCTTGATCCACTTTGCATTGAGTTTTGTGCATGGAGACATAGGAGTCTAGTTTCATTTTCCTGCATATAGTTTTCCAGTTTTCCCAGCACCATTTGTTGAAGAGGCTATCTTTTATCCAATGTATGTTTTTGGCACCTTTGTCTAGTATGAGATAACTGTATTTATGTGGGTTTGTCTCTCTGTCTTCTATCCTGTACCATTGGTCTACATGTCTACTTTTATACCAGCACCATGCCATTTTTGTTATTATAGCTTTGTAGTATAGTTTAAGGTCTGATATTGTGATGCATCCAGCTTCAATCTTCTTGCTGAGGATTGCTTTGCTATTCTGAGTGACTTATTTTTCCAAATAAATTTCATGATTGTTTTCTCTATTTCTTTTTTAAAATTAATTTATTTAAATGCATTTCAAGTCATATTACATATATAGAACTCAATGTTTCCATTTCTCTGGTTGCAAACCAGATAGAGTCACACCATTTGTGTCTTCATACATGCACCTAGGGTAGTGATGACCATCTCATTCAACCACCTTTACTACACCCCTTCCCTATTCCCTCCCCTCTCCTCCCCCCTGCCCCATCCAGAGTTCCTCCATTTCTCCTATGTTCCCCATTCCCACCCCCCTTATGTATCAACATCCACTAATCAGAGATAACATTCGGCATTTGGTTTTTTGGGATTGGCTTACTTCACTTAGCATAATGTTCTCCAATTCCATCCATTTACCTGCAAATGCCATAATTTGATTATATTTTATTGCTGAATAATATTCCATTGTGTATATGTACCACAGTTTCTTTATCCATTCATCTATTGAAGGGCATCTGGGTTGCTTCCACAGTTTTGCAATTGTGAATTGCACTGCTATAAACATTGAAGTGGCTGCATTACTGTAGTGTGCTGTTTTTAAATCTTTAGGGTATAGGCCAAGGAGTGGAATAGCTGGATTAAATGGTGGTTCCATTCCAAGTTTTTTAAGGAATCTCCATACTGCTTTGCAGATTGGTTGCACCAGTTTGCAGTCCCACCAGTAATGTTTGAGGGTGCCTTTTTCCCCACATCCTCGCCAGCACTTATTGTTGCTGGTATTTTGGATAGCTGCCATCCTGACTAGGGTGAGATGAATCTGAGAGTAGTTTTGATTTGCATTTCTCTAATGGCTAGAGATGATGAACATTTCTTCATATATTTGTTTATTGATTGTATATCTGCTTCTGAGAGGTTTCTATTCAGCTCCTTAGCCCATTTATTGATTGGGTTGTTTGTTTTTTTGGTGTTAAGTTTTTTGAGTTCTTTATATATCCTGGAGATCAGTGCTCTACCTGATGTGTGTGTGGCAAAAGTTTGCTCCCAGAATGTAGGCTCTCTGTACACCTCATTGATAGCTTCTTTTACTGAGAAGAAGCTTTTTAGTTTAAGTCCATCCCATTTATTGATTCTTGCTTTTATTTCTTGTGCTTTTGGAGTCTTGTTAAGGAATTCGGGGCCTAATCCAACGTGCTGAAGATTTGGACCTACTTTCTCCTCAATTAGATGCAGTGTCTCTGGTCTAATTCCTATGTCTTTGATTCACTTTGAGTTGAGTTTTCTGCCTGGTGAGAGATAGGGGTTTAGTTTCATTTTACTGCGTATGTATTTCCAGTTTTCCCAGCACCATTTGTTGATAAGGCTACCTTTTCTCCAATGTATGTTTTTGGCAACTTTGTCTAGTATGAGATAGCTGTATTTATGTGCGTTACTCTCTGTGTCTTCTATTCTGTATCATTGATCTACATGTCTATTTTGGTGCCACTACCTTGCCGTTTTTGTTACTATAGCTTTGTAGTAAAGTTTAAGATCTGGTATTGTGATACCTCCTGCTTCACTCTTCCTGCTCAGGATAGCTTTGGATATTCTGGGTCTCTTATTTTTCCAAATGAATTTCATGATTGCCTTTTCTATTCCTATAAGAAAGGCCTTTGGGATTTTAATTGGGATTGCATTGAATCTGTATAGCGCTTTTGGTAGTATGGCCATTTTAATAATATTGATTCTGTCTATCCAAGAGCATGGGAGGTCTTTCCATCTTCTAAGATCTTCTTCAATTTCTTTCTTTAGTGTCTTGTAATTTTCATTGTAGAAGTTTTTTACCACTCTTGTTAGATTGATTCCTAAGTATTTTATTTTTTTGGAGGCTATTGTGAATGAAGTAGTTTTCCTAATTTCTCTTTTAGAGGACTCATTCCTGATGTATAGGAATGCATTTGATTTATGGATATTGATTTTATATCTGCAACTTTGCTGAATTTATTTATCAGTTCTTGAAGTTTTCTGGTGGAACTTTTTGGGTCCTCTAAGTATAGAACCATGTCATCTGCGAATAATGATAGTTTGAGTTCTTCTTTTCCTATTCGTATCCCTTTAATTTCTTTCATCTGTCTAATTGCTCTGGCTAGAGTTTCAAGGACTATATTGAATAAGAGTGGTGAGAGGGCATCCCTGTCTCGTTTCCAATTTTTAGAGGGAATGCTTCCAATTTTTCTCCATTTAGGATGATGTTGGCCTTGGGCTTAGCATAGATTGCTTTAACCATGTTGAGATATGTTCCTACTATCCCTAGTTTCTCTAGTGTTTTGAACATGAAAGGGTGCTGTATTTTGTCAAATGCTTTCTCTGCATCAATTGATAGTATCATGTGATTCTTATCTTTAAGTCTATTGATGTGATGGATTACGTTTATTGATTTCCATATGTTGAACCAATCTTGCATCCCTGGAATAATCCCCACTTGATCATGGTGCACTAGTTTTTTAATATGCTTTTGTATGCGACTTGCCAAAATTTTATTGAGAATTTTTGTATCTATATTCGTCAGGGATATTGGTCTGAAATTTTCCTTCTTTGACGTGTCTCTGTCTGGTTTTGGAATCAAGGTGATACTAGTCTCATAGAATGAGTTTGGAAGGGTTCCTTCCCTTTCTATTTCATGGAATAATTTGAGGAGTTTGGAGTTAGTTCTTCTTTTTAGGTCTTGTAAAACTCGGCTGAGAATCCATCTGGTCCAGGGCTTTTCTTGGTTGGAAGGCTCTTGATGACATCTTCTATTTCCTTGCTTGTAATTGATCTGTTTAAGTCATGAATGTTCTCCTGGTTCAGTCTGGGTAGGTCATATGTCTCTAGGAATTTGTTAGTGTCTTCAGAGTTTTCTATTTTACTGGAATATACGTTTTCAAAATAGTTTCTGATTATCCTCTGTATTTCAGCAGGGTTTGTTGTGATAGTTCCTTTTTCATCACAAATTTTAGTCATTTTATGGTTTCCCTCTCCTTGTTTTTGTTCGGGTGGCTAAAGGTTTGTCAATTTTGTTTATTTTTTTGAAGAACCAGCTTTTTGTTTTATCAATTTTTTGAATTGTTTCTTATGTTTCAATTTCATTGAT